>JAGDQP010005805.1:15601-75938 GCA_022664845.1 Lepisma saccharinum | reverse complement strand
TGACTGTACGGTATTTAAAGAGGAAAAACGAATTCGAGAGCTGATGGTTATTGAGAAAATATCTGCACGTGATGCAAAACGTCGAGTACGAGAGTCTCAACGCACCCTTCCATCTGGTGCGTTTTCCACTGTAGCTGCTAGACTACACGTTAAAACTGTCTCGGTTGGCACCCAGACAGTTGATGTATCAACGCAGACTGAGAGACCTCAACCGGATAAATCCCCACTAACTCGCGAAGCCTCACAGACTTATCAGGTTTTACCGATGCATCCTCAGAGACACATGTCTCCCGTGCAGTCTTCTAGGACTCCACGGTCTGTCTCTACTGTTCGTGCCAGTAAAATTTTACGATCTGGACGAATGTCGCCAATAGCGACGAGCATCAAACGTCTTACCACTGTTCTTGCCACTCAGCTGGCACATCAAAATTCTCCACCTGTCCCTAATGCGCCGAGTTCATCCCTCAAATCAGATATGATTGAGGACGATCTGATGGACTCGGAATATACAGTAGTTGGCAAGGGAGGGAAATTTAATAAGCCTAGACTTAAAAGGTAACCTTTTTATTGATCTTCATCCCAATGGCTATGCTCCAATGGAATCTTAACGGATTTCATTCCCACTATGAAGAACTGCAAGTCTTGTTATCAGAGCTTTCCCCTGTTATAGTTTGCTTTCAGGAAACCAAGTTTAAAACAACTGAATCTGTGATATTGAAGGATTATACCCTCTATCGCACAGATTTTCCCACGGATGGTCGCGCATGTGGCGGGGTTGCAATTGGTGTAGTTGATACGCTGTATTCAACACCTGTCCACATTGCTACGAACCTACAGGCGGTTGCTGCTCGCGTCCACCTTGAGCAGCATGTTACAATCCTGAATTTATATATCACAAGGCAACAAGACTTTACATTCCTTGACCTTCAGAATCTCTTGCAGCAGTTACCCCAACCTATAATTTTAGTTGGCGATTTTAATTCCTATAATGGTATTTGGGGTAGTGTTCGTACAGATGTCCGCGGTCGACTCGTTGAATCGTTTATTGACGGTTCCAACTTAGTATTATTAAATACTGGTGCTAACACGCATTTTAGTTTGGCAAGTGGCACATACTCAGCGATAGATCTGTCTGTCTGCAGTGCAGTTGTTGCACCCATGCTGGCATGGCGTGTACATGACGATCTATGTGGTAGTGACCACTTCCCAGTTATTTTAGAGTTTTTAAACCTTTATAAAGCACCACGCAAATTACCGCATTGGCACCTGAAGCGTGCTGACTGGACTAAATATGCAACTCGTGTCCAACTAGTTGATCAAGGAGATTTGCCCCTGAATGATTCGGTTGAGTACTTGAACCGTGAAATTTTGCGAGCTGCCAGATGTTCCATTCCTCAGTCTGGCCGAACGCCACGTCGGCGTTCTGTTCCCTGGTGGAACGATGAGCTCGAAGTAGCACGGCGAAGGCGCAGTCGCGCTTTACGGGTGTTCAATCGATATCCTACAGCGGCAAATTTGAATGCAGTTCGACAGTCACAAGCTTATATTCGACGTCTCATGAAACAAACTCGGCGTACATCTTTTCGTGAATACGTCTCTTCCATCAATTCACAAACGCCAATCCGAGACGTGTGGGAACGGGTCAGACGTTTGCAAGGCAACTGCCGCTCCGAGCCTTTGACTGCTCTGAAGCACAACAATGTCTTGCATACTGACCCCGGAGAGATCGCTAATCTTCTTGGAGCAGCCTTCGCAGCAATATCCAGCTCCCAGCACTATAGTGCTACTTTTGTTAACATTAAACGACAGGCAGAGATAATACCTCTACGCTTCCCCTCGAATAATTTCGAATCATATAATGTCTCTTTCACGGAGTGGGAACTTGAAACTGCCTTGCGGGATGTTCGAAACACATCCCCTGGACTGGATGATATTCATTATGAAATGCTGCGACACCTTCCCTCCCAAGGAAAGGTCTTCTTGCTTAACCTGTATAATCAGATCTGGAGGACTGATAGCTTCCCTGCTGGTTGGCGAGAAGCTATTGTCATTCCCATTCTGAAACCTGACAAAGATAAACTAAACCCCACCAGTTACCGGCCCATTGCTCTCACTAGCTGCGTATGCAAGCTATTTGAGAGAATGATAAACCGACGGCTAATGTGGTACTTGGAGCATAACAACTTGCTTTCAAATGATCAGTGTGGGTTTCGCCAATATCGATCAACTGTCGACCATCTTGTCAGGTTAGAGTCTATTGTTCAGAATGCATTTCTCCGGAATGAACACGTTCTTACTGTGTTCTTCGATTTAGAGAAGGCCTATGATACCACCTGGAGATATGGGATACTACGCCAGCTTCATGATTGGGGCATTCGGGGCCACATGGCCCATTTTATAACAAATTTTCTTAGCGATCGCTATTTTCGTGTGCGTGTTGGTGATCGTTTCTCAGAGCGTTATTTACAGGAGAATGGCGTACCTCAAGGGAGTGTGCTGAGCGTAACACTGTTCGCTATTGCAGTGAATAGTGTTATGGCTTGTATTCGCCCCCCTGTGCAAGGTCTTTTATATGTTGACGACTTGACGATTGTCAGTAAGTCTGCGAATATCAACCTCGCAGCCCGGCAGATCCAGTTGACGCTTAACCGTCTTGTTGACTGGTCACACCAGACTGGTTTTCGTTTTTCACCAACGAAGACAGTCTGTGTCCACTTCTGCCGTAAACGAACTTGTTTCGTGGACCCAGATCTCTATCTTGGAGACAGACAACTCCAGTTCGTCGAGGAGGTACGATACCTCGGTTTATTATTTGATACAAAGTTAAATTGGCGTAGTCACCTTCGCCAAATTAAAATTTCCTGTACGAGAGCTCTGAATTTATTGCGTGTTTTAAGTCATCCCACTTGGGGTACTGATCGTACAACCTTGTTGCGCCTTTATCGCGCACTCATTTTATCTAAGCTTACCTATGGTTGTCACGCTTATTCATCTGCACGATTCTCAGCGTTACATACGCTGGATAGTGTGCATCATGCTGGAATTCGACTCTGCACTGGCGCGTATCGCACAAGTCCTGTCACCAGTCTGTGTGTTGATGCCGCTGAACCACCGCTCGAGATTCATAGGATGTACTATGTGTTGAGCTACCTTGCTAAGATATCATCTTTGGCAAGTCACCCAGCACATAACTTAATCGTAAACCCAATCCAACGAGCCCTATATGAACACCGTGGTCACGCTACCCGACCACTTGGCATCCGAGCATCAGAGTTATTGGAGAATCTTAATGCAGACCGCCCAACTGTCTGTCCTGTCCGTTTTAGTCTCCGTCCTCCGTGGACACTTGTCCGCCCACGGATTGATCTTTCTTTGTCAACTTTCAAGAAATCGGAGACCTCCATGATTGAGTTCCAGCAGCGTTTTCGTGCGATGCAGAGTCAGTACCCACGTTTTATCTCTGTTTTTACAGATGGATCCAAATCAGATGAATCTGTTGGATGCGCGTTTATTGTAGAGGGGGAAGCCCGCCAATTATGTCTTAATCCCAAAGCCAGTATTTTTACTGCTGAGCTCTATGCTCTTTTAAAGGCTTTGGATTTTAGTCTTGTTTATCGTTTCAACCGCATCCTTGTTTGTACAGATTCGAAGAGTGTTGTTGAAAGCCTCGACAATATGTATTCGAAACATCCGCTCGTGCAAGATATTCTCTGTAAGACACACGCCATCTGCTCTGGCGGTGGTGAGGTTGTCTTTTCGTGGATACCAAGTCATGTTGGTATCCATGGCAATGAATTGGCAGACGAAGCTGCTCGTGAGGCCTCTTTAGGAGCTAACATTGATATACATCATGTCCCATTTCAGGACATGATGATATATTATAAGCAAGTTACTCGGAATGAATGGCAGCGACGATGGGATGTCGTAGCTGTGAATAAATTGAAAGCAATTAAGGTAACGGTTGCTCCATGGAAATCATCTTGCCGAGATAGTAGGCTTGAAGAAGTTCTTTTATGTCGCCTACGGATAGGCCACAGTCGCCTAACACACGGATATCTGTTCCGAAGATTGGATCCACCACGTTGTCATAATTGCAATGTATTTTTAAGTATTCGTCACGTGCTTTTAGATTGTCCCGGATATAATCATCTCAGACAACGTTATAACATCCCCAATGACATAGCGTCATTGTTAGGGGATGAACCAGGTATGTTGCGGAGAGTTTTTAGTTATGTCCGTGAGACAGGATTATCTCCGTCTCTCTGAGATGATTATGTCACATAGCTGTTATGTTTTATGTAGTATTATTTTATTTTTGTGAAGGCCTATTTACAGCCTTCACGTTTTTACCTTTTATGCTAAAGACCATCTAAATCTTTAGTTTTTATTACGATTTTATTTTTCTGAAGAGCTTAGCTCTTCATCTTTTATATGGTTTTATCATTTTATTTAACAGCTATTTTTAGACGTGACAAAGATAAGGGGCTTCCCCCGTATCGGGACGGGCGTAAGCCATAGTGCTGTTACCGCCCATACAATTAATTTTATCTTATCGAGCTGCGGTATGCTATATTGTTCATGAAATGTGGGGGGGGGTGATTGGAAGCGAAAATTGCGCGAAAAACCTTACATTGCGGAGTTTACGTCGGAACAACCGATGTGCAGGAAAGACCCTATCAGACCGAGGGATGAGCTATACGGTAGTCGGAGTTCTGCAGTGAAATTATAAAACAGCCGAGGGGGAGGAGGAACATTATGTCGATATCATTTCCTTATATCCATTCTGCTGTAGGGTGAAAAAATACCATATAGGTCACCCGTTGAAAATCTACGTGGGCGCCGATTGTCCTTCTATTGATAAGTTTGAGGGAATAGTTAAATGCACTGTACTGCCTCCATAACATCTGTACCTACCCGTTCTCTCATTTCGCAGTGGCAGGAAGTTACTTTTTCCTCTATGTCGTCGGTGTGCAGGGACCTTGAACACATCGGAGAGGACCCTAACCGACACTTGGGTAGTTGATAAAGTGCGCAAGGCTATTGAGATGGGGTATACATTGTTGGAGACGCACGAGGTTTGGGAGTACAGGGTGGTACAGTATGACCCAGAGA
Source organism: Lepisma saccharinum (assembly GCA_022664845.1). Classification (NCBI taxonomy): domain Eukaryota; kingdom Metazoa; phylum Arthropoda; class Insecta; order Zygentoma; family Lepismatidae; genus Lepisma; species Lepisma saccharinum. The sequence goes on along the minus strand of JAGDQP010005805.1, from coordinate 70,826 downwards.
CACAGGAAGGAGGTCTCTTTACAGGCTACATAAATCTATTTATGAAACTTAAAACTGAGGCGCAGGGCTCGCCCCAATGTTGCACCACTACAGAACTCCAGGATAAATTCATTCGGGACTATTATATGCGGGAAGGGGTAAAATTAGATCGTACGAAAATGGGGAAAAAGAGTATTTGCAAATTGGCATTAAACTCTTTATGGAGCAAATTTGCTCAAAACGATAAACATGGGCCGTACAGACATTATACGCGAGCCTGCGAAATTCTTTGATAAATTAACAGATAACAATGCAGAGGTGGCGCAGGTAATACCGGTTGATGAAGAGGCGCTGCTATTAAATAGGCACGTGTTGGACGAAGTCAACACAAATGTTATTTTGCGGTATATACCACGGCGCACGCACGGTTAGAGCTGTATAAATACTTAGAAGAGGTTGGGGAGCACCATATATATGGATACGGATAGCCTTATTTATTCGGTTAAACCGAGGAGCTCGAAATTACCAGTAGGGGATTATATAGGACATTTAAAAAACGAATTGGAATATTTAAGCCCCAATGCATTTATTAGGGAGTTCTATAGTGACGCTACTAAAAATTATGGCTACCAGGCATCTAGCTCTGCCAATATAAAATCTGTCTGCAAAGTGGAGGAAATTACACTGAACACCCAATAAAGGTTTTAAATTTTGATCAAATTAAAAATATGGTACTTAATAACACCCCTGCTGTGAATGTAATAAACCCACAAAAGATTGTTAGAACTAAAGATAGTAAAATTAACACTAGCTCCGAAAGTAAAATGTACCAGGTGGTATATACTAAGCAAAAAAGGGTTGCAGGCACCTTCGATACAGTACCGTATGGGTTTAAATGACCTCGATTAGAATATGGTAAATAATATATATTTTATTTTTCTATAGAAGTATATAGAGATGGAGTGGAGACATCCATTTAAATGCATTATAGCAGGCCCAACGGCGTGTGGGTAATCATATTTTGTCAAAACATTTATCGATCACTACAGTAATTGATTTAAAAATATAATATGGTGTTATGGGGTAGTGGCAGGCTTTGTACGAGACTTTATCTTCGTGCACCATCAAAAAGGTTTTACCCTGTAAAGATGATTTTTCACCGGACACAGACCCCATCTGATTATAATTGACGATTTAATGAGTGAGTGTGATGGCCAGATTGTACACTCCTTTACTAAAGTGATTCTTCACCGTAATTTAAGTGTCATGTTTATTTCTCAGAATATTTTCCACCAGGCCAGAGGTACGCGAGATATTTCTTTGAACAGTCACTATATGGTATGTTTTAAAAATCCTAGAGACCGGACTCAAATTATCTTGCCCGGCAGCTGTATCCTAATAATACAAAATTTATTCAAGAAGCCTACGATGATGCAACCCAAAATGCTTATGGTTATCTACTATTTGATTTAAAACAAAATACCGATGAAGCGCAGCGGGTTCGAACAAATGTTTTCCCCTCGGATTCTTTTACGGTAATTATGTATATGTACCTATAAAATAACTTCAATATTTTATACATATTAACAGGCATTTTAGTATTATAACCATTAGGGTGGAAAACAGAAAAAAATGATTAATAAGCAGAGTGCTCACTTTGACTTTTAGCAACGGCAAACCTAAAGTGCGCAAGGCATTATTACAGAATGCAGATTCCAAATTAATTCGCTCTATTTGTGCATGTTCCTGTAACATATTGCAAGGAAACGTTCCGTTAAATAAAAAGAAGAAAATAGATTGCGGCAATATAAAAATTAGCTTAGGTAGTTGGTAAAGAAAGGAGCGACGCTGAACAGAAAGAGAAAACGAATAAATGTACAAAAAGGTGGGTTTCTCACAGCATTGCTTGCACCTATTCTAGGCGGGTTACTGTCTAGTCTGTTTAAATAATCATGCAGTATGCGAAAAAACTGATTTTAATCTTGCCAGAAAAATTAGTGAAACCACCTCTCCTTAGTGCTAGTCTTAACATATAAAATATAAAGAAGGTGATACTGTGCGAATTACTAAGGCAAAACGACATTTTGCAAAAGAATACAGAGAAAATTGGACTCTGGAAATATTTAAAATAAAACAGATGCGCTATAAGGAAAAGAAGGTGATTTATGTATTAGAGGATTTAAATAGTGATGTGATTGATTGTACATTTTATGAAGAGGAATTATAAGCTATGCCACTGCCCAAAGTTTACGAAATAGACGAAATTTTATAAGCTAAAGTTAAACGCCTACCTGTTCGCTACTTCATTTAATTCATGGATTTCTGTATCGTATTTAAAGAACGGTTAGCAACATTTAAAAGACACGGGCAATGAGAAGTTCCACCACGTCAGCTTGCAGAGTGTGGTTTTTATTTTGTTAGATTACCCGATATTGTGTGGTGTGAATTTTGTAATTTAGAATTAGGTAATTGGCAATCTTATAATATTCCCTTGAAAGAGCATAAACGTTGAAGTCCATTCTGCCCGCTGTTAAGAGGTAGGGTAGATGTGTGTGGTTATAAAATGGAAATAAGAGCTTTTTCTATGCTTGAAAAAGGATCGTAATAATAATACAATATTGTAAACTAGTATTACATTTGTGTATATAGCAAAACATGATGAATTACTCTTACCTTCAATATTATGTGCACCAAGTAGGCAGTGGTTATAATGTATATAGAGGTGCACCATACGAAGAAGGATTATGGTATTGGTAGTTTTCTAGGTGGTTTATTCCGTACTGTATTTTCATTATTAAAACAATGTACAAAAACTGTTGGTAAAGAACTGTTACGTACTGGAATTAACGTGGCCCGAGACGTACTAGTTAGTAATAGGACAGTTGAATAAGCTTTAAAATCACACTTGCAGGAAGCAAAAAGTAATTTAAAAAATAAAACTGAAAATAAATTAAGTGTTGGTAGGAGGATCGGTGAAGAAAACAAGAGTTCGCATTGCGACAAAACATAAAAATAATCAAACAGGTGGTGGTGTAAATAAAAAGGGGGTATTTTTGATAAATTAATTATGGAATGTTCTAGTTTTTACCTCACACTATCCAGTAATAGTTCTATGGAATATATCCCGCAAAATACTCTGGCGTGTTCTACTACAAAATTATATCATCCTCTTGTGCTGCAGAAAGGTGTGTGAGAAACAGCGGTTGTCGAAGTACATTATACAGTGACATTTCAAAATATTTCCAAATATACTAATAATATCTATTACAGGACCACGAATAAAGAAAGCTGGAACATAACTAAAGTAATGCCCGGTCATTATTATCACGTTGACGATATTTTATCTCAAATTAACTATAAATTGAATTTACAACTAAAAGTTAAAGCTTCGGTAAAACGCATTGAGGTCGCTACACACATACATGTATATTTACAGTGACAATGTAGAAACTCAGCTGGTAGGCGATACTGTTGCTTTACTACTGCGTATTTTAAATACGAATATTAAAAAGTATGGTGCTAGTAATGTGCATATTTTTTTAAAACCCTCATTCCTTTCCAATATGGCAGTGTATGTGTAAAACTACATTTTCGTAGACGTAACATATAATACGGTATTATAAAAAAAACTAGTGAGAGTATTAATAGAAGAAAAGAAAAAAATGCAGTGTGAGTGTACGAAATCAGAATTATCTATTTGCAGGTCTGCCCTCTCAAACGAGTATTATAGGTAATAAAACAGTGCCATATAACCCGATGGCGTCAATATCTGATAGTGCTCCGATAGAGTTTGTAGTCCCCGGCCACGGTGATGATTATATTGATTTACCGCATACAATGCTACATATTAAGAATAACATTACTAAAACAGATGGTCCTGATTTAACATCTGCGGATAAGAAAATTGGCCATTTAAATGATGTTCTCAGTGCAATGTTCTGCGAGGTACACATATATGTGAATATTCAACTAATTTTCTATTCATCCCACAGATATCCATATCGCTCGTATATTGAAAAACTATTCAATTATAGCGCCAATGAAAAAAACAACTCAACTTCAGACGGCAATGTGGTTTAAATATACTGCCGGTAGTATGGACAATGTGGTTGATAGCGGTAATTCTGGTTTTAAATTGCGTTCTCTTCTCACGGGGTTAAGTCTGCCTTTTGAATTACTGGGCTATATTCACGGTGATATTTTCAATCAGGAGAAATTTCTGTTGAGTGGCGTACTGTTACGTATTAAGCTGATTCCGGCCAAACCCGTATTTTGTCTAATGTGTGACGCTGCGGCTGAAGGCCGAGTTATAATTACAGATGCAACACTGCTTGTAAAAACGGTTGATGTGTCGCCCACGGTGAAAACAGTACAAAATAAGGTATTACAAAATCCTAAATTTAGAATAAAATATCCTATAACAAAGGCGCAGGTTAAGACAGAAACTTTAACACAGGGCATTATGGACACCACTCTTCCAGATTTGTTTTCCGGCATAGTGCTTAAACGTATTATTATTGGGTTTGTTACTAATTCAGCTTTCAACGGGACATATAAGACAAATCCATTTAATTTTAATCATTTCAATATGTCATTCTTCACATTGTATGTTGACGGAATTCCCGTCCCATCTAAACCTCAACAGCCCGATTTTGATAATAAGCTATATGTTCAGGCGCATTCTACGATATTTACAGGTTCTGGTATTTACTATTCTAATCAAGGTAATGATATCTATCATGCCGAATATCCTAATGGTTATACTCTGCTGGTGCTTGATTTAACTCCTGATTCTAGTGCCGGTGCAGCATTTCATACTAGTCCCCAGTGACACAGAAGTGTACGATTAGAAGTTCATTTTAACCAAATACTACCATCGCCTGTAACAGCAGTTATTTATGGTGAATTCTCCTCTTAACTGGAAATAGTTTTTCAACGAAAAATATATTTTGATTAAAGAAAAGAAAAATGTTGAATACTCTTGAAATATACGAGGCATTACAGCAGAATTTGCCCAAAGGTCATTTTATAGGCGTATATGCTGCGGATCATTTACCTTGCTTTGTTCCTACACTGCCGACAGCACTAATTATAAATACTGATACTAGTAATAAACCCGGAGAGCACTGGGTTGCCGTTTATATATGTAATACAGGTCATGGTGAATATATGGATAGCTACGGGTTTCCACCATATATACCTCATCATATAGTTTCTAAAACGCAACTGTTTATTTTTATACATGGAATAATAGACGTAATCAAAGTGATTTATCTCAATTCTGTGGACACTACTGTTTTCTCTAATCAACATGTCGTGCATCTGGCTATTCACTACATGACTTCTTAAATAAATTCTCAACCACAAACACTAATGTTAGCGATATTACGCTTTATTCGTTTATGCGAATTGTCCCCGGCGCGAGATTATGTTCTCCGTAAACCTTATGTGTGTGTGCTGATGCCAGTTAGATGTGTAATCGTTGCTGTTTTTTTTAAAAGTGACTGTAGTCTTTTATGGAATGTTTGAGTATAATAACAGGAAATATTTTTAAAACAATATTTTTTATTATTTTTTCATAAGTTTGTTATATAATAAAAGTACCTTTTGAGAACGAGGTCAGTAACGCCCTCATACCGAATTTCAATTTGTCTCCGGGTTTGCGAGGTATACACGGTTAAGTGTTTGACCTTTGACCTCGAGGTCAACAATTATCTCGCAAATACTATTCGACGCCCTCGTACCAAATGTGAAAACAGAATCTCAGTATTTTTTGCAGTTTACGAGATATACACGGTTAAATAATTGACCTTTGACCTCGAGGTCACCAATTATTTCGCATATACTATTCGATGCCCTCATACGAAATGTGGAAACAGAATCTCAATATGTCTCATCGTTTATGAGATATACACGGTTAAATATTTGAACTTTGACCTCGAGGTCACCACATTTTACGCATATACTATTCGATGCCCTCATACAAAATTTGAAAACAGAATCTCAATATGTCTCACCGTTTTCGAGATATACATGGTTAAATATTTGACCTGAGCAAACTGACTTCAGATTTGACATTGGCCCTGCTAGGTTAAATAGCATATATTCCTGTGTAATCTTTGCTATGGTGGGTTGTTCGTAACTTGTGTAATCTCTGCTATGATAAATAGTGCTTTTTAGGGTTGAAAAAGTGCTTCGTACCCTTTTACGTTATTGTGTACTGGTGTACTGTGTGGTCTATTATGTGGGTTAAGTACAGAAACTCATGTAATCTCTGGGTGTGGGTGGAAATTGATGTTGTGCTGGAAACTCTGCTATCGTGCACTGGTGTGGTCTATTATGCGGGCGAAGATCCGTAGACGTGGTGTAATCTCTGCTAGGGGCTGGAAAGGGTTCATAGCTTTTCATATTGCTAGGCAATTGATGCTATGTTAAATTGGGGTTTTAAAAAGGGCCGTAGGTTTTCATGAAATCTCTGCTATGGTAAATAGGGGTTAAAAAGCTGCCGTAGTCTTTTATAAACTGTAACTAAATACTTCGACACAGCGTATCGTACAGCCCTGGGAAATCGACTACTTGCTATCAGCCAGGTACGGGAAATTCGTGCCATTTTCCACAAAGTGGGGTCAGGTGCCGTTATTCTACTGTTACTGTGTTATTTATCAGAAGTTTATAACATAATTTATACCCTTGTAGAATAGTGTAAAAGATAAAGGTGTTTTGAGTGAGTCAGTCTCATATATATAGAGAGAGTCATTTGCATACCGAATGTAAATTAATTTGTGTATTTATTTAATATTTTAATCTAATATTGAAGTGAATTATTTGTGTGAATATTTAAATATTGTTTAAAGCTATTTTATTCTATTCTTTTATTCTGTTCTGCCGGCAGCTTTCTCTTTCTCTTTACTCTTCTCTCTCTTTTAGGATTAAGGATTTTTCAATTTATCAATCATGTATATTTAATATTTGTAATGCTTATCATATGGTTTTCAGAATTAGCTAAGTGTATTTTCGAAGCTCAGAAGGGAGATGAGCGGTGTTGAAGTTGTGTTGGACAGGTCACCATAGGACATTGACCCTGTGCAACGGTAAAAGCTAGAAATAATCCATGCCTGTCTTTGTGTCTTTTTTTTTCGCAGAGGCAGAAGGAGACCAAAGAAGAAGGGTGGAGCCTGATGGCGTAGAAGGCCGAAGCAACTTCGGAGTATGACGATACAGCGAGTTTTGGGGGTTTGAAACCTGTTCGTTTTAGTTAAGAGTCGTTGGCTGCGCGAAATCAGTTTCCAGTTATCCGCGACACGGGATAGAATTAAATCGGAGAGGCTGAGATGTAGAGTCTACTTGAGAATATAGGCCAAGCAGTCACTTAGCTGCGATTAGGGACGTAGAAGTTTTAGTCGGTATGAATATCTGATTTATAACTTAGTTAGAGTCCGATCATTGAAATTCGGCGATGTTTTCCAAAGCACATACTTGAGGATGCTGTGAAGAGCTTGTACTTTCGAGAAGTAAAGTAACAACGATCGTCCGACAACAACCCAACAAGTTTTGAAGAGAAGAAGGAAGAGCTGTAAGTTGTGTGAGTCTTGTTTCTCTTAAATTTTGGCGGGACCACTTCATAAAGATTTTTTCAAGTCTCTATAGTTTCAAACGCTCACTGTACATTGTAGATACTTACTGCAAAATTCCTCCCCTGGGAAAAAATAATACTCGGAAAGTTTATCGTCCATATCGAAAAAAGCTGCGATGTTAATTTAATTTATGTATTAGTAAATATATCTTGCCGGTTCTACATAAAATTGGGGCTGGTAAATTACCGTTTAAGGCGTCACCTCTGGACCATAGCTGCAATTTTTTTAAATTATCTAATTACTACCACCATTTAACATGTCACCTTCGCCTCCACCTTCGCCTCCCACCTTCCCCTCCACCTTCGTTTTTTGTGACTGGATTTAATGATTTCTTTTCTTTCCTACTCTACCGCCGTCTATTGATTTTTCTTGTGAACTATCGGAATTTCTCACCTCTCTACCGCCATCTGTTAATATCACAGCTAATTGCTGCTATTATTATCATTCATTAACATTATTGCAAACTTACTGTGTGTTAATTTATTGATATGATTGCTAACTTATTGAATAGTGCTATAACTAAGTAATGAATTGTTAGTTTTCCTATACGGGTGCAATCAGAAGTACTTCAACAGCCGCTTTGCATTAGATCAATACTGTACTGGTATATTGAACATGAGACATGCTCGTGAAAATTTGTTGCTGCCACTATGAATTTCTTTATTGCTGTAAAAAAGGTGAAGTTTTAAAAAAATAACATCAAATTGTGTTGCTAGCTTTCTCTCTTGTTGTAAATCCATATTTTGTATGAATTTGCTCTGCCTTTTCGTGATATTTCGTTGCGTGTGCAACACCGGAAGTTTCTATCATACACTTTCCTTATTTGAAAATGTTTGGTCAGTTATACTGATTATCAATCTACCGTCTCTTTTTATGCATACATGTGTGGGTGGGTGTCTGCGTGTTGGCGTGTTAAAACCTCCCCAGTTACATAAACCAACCTTGATTTATTCTATACTTCTAGTTCACACCTATAAATAATAAAAAAATTGAATAAATTCTGACACGAAATAAAAAAATTATTTTCAATTTATTTCCTGGTATTTTGGCGTGAGATAAACAGGAATAATTCTTCTTGATTGTTAAAAATGTATAGCAGGGAATAAAAGAGGGGATTTTATGAAAAACGAATAATAAGCCTCTCTTGTTGATTCTTTTCAAATGGGAATAAAACTGAAAGATTCAAAAGTATGAAAACGGATATTCTCCCAGTTTTTTGTGATGTGAGCTATTTATGAAGAGAAAATGTATTGTTCACGTTTCCTGGCCACTTGATATCCATGACGTTCGTAGCTAATAGTCTTTATATCCGCTCATGATATTGAAAAGCTTTTGTCGATTATAAGCAAATCTAGGTTTGTCGATTTTATAACAGCAGTGATTACTCTTCTTTGCCAAGTTACGTGTACTAGATTATTTATCGCTTGCTACGCGAAGAGAATTTGATTACTAAAACTAAATTATTACTTGCGATATGTTTTTAGTGCTTCAAAGTTAGTAAAAAACTGCGGAAATTGTTTGAACCAAAAATCTAACAGTCTGTGGTATTATTTATTGAAGATCAATGGAGAACAAGTGCCTTTCTTGCGTACATGAACTATATTTCAAGTATTAGACATTTTTATCAAAAATTAGTGTAAAAAGAAAAAAGTTTTTTTAAATATAGTTCATTCACTCCCCCAAAAAAATGGAGAAAATTCAATGTTCAGAATGCAGTGGCGTATTGTTAAAAAAGAACTATAATATTCATATCAAACGTAAGCATCCTCATCTTAGAACTGAAGAAGAAACAGAGCCTTCTACAAAAAAGCGAAAATTAGCTACTGTTAATTGTGTTGTATGTAATGAGGAAATATCTAAAAAACATTTTGATCGACATATGAAAGATATGCATTCGTATGTACCAACGAAAAGTGCCTTATGTCAGACATTCCCTGATTATGAACTTGCTAATAGTGACAGTGGAGATACTCACTCTTTTCTCGCTTCAATAGAAAAAAATGTGTACATTTTTTGGAGAAGCAAGTTAGTGAATTCGATAAACTTTTGAAAATCAATTTTATTTTGAGTGCTGATTTTGTGAAAATGAGTGGAGAAACACAGTGTTTCCCAGTACATAGTGGTAATAAGTTATTTTCAAAATCTGCGGTTGTGGGAGAAACTATTAAAGAAATATTGAAGGAATTACAGGTAAATCAAGAGGACAGAGCGATTACGGGTTCAGGCTGGTCCTTATCCTCTATTCCTAATCATAAACTTGAGGTGCATGTTAATTCCTTTAATCCAATTGCTGCGTCGTGCCATATTAAACTCCCTGAATTCATTAAGAAGAAACAAGCTATTCTTAACATTAAAAATGAAGATCAGAAATGCTTTTTGTACGCTGTGCTAGCTAAACTTAACCCCGTTGATTCGAAGAAAAATGCTAATCAAGTTTCTCACTACAAGCCTTATGCACATGAAATACTTCCCATTTTTGAGAATAATAACATTAATTTTCCTGTAAGCCTACATGATGTCCCCAAATTTGAGAAGCATTACAACGTAATGTCTCCCAATGTTCCAATTTCTATCAATGTGTATGGTATAGATGATGAAAATGAAAAAGTCTTTCCCCTTCATGTTAGCAAACATCAATTTAACAGAACTAGCATAGACTTACTGTGTGTGAAAAACGAAACAGGAACAACAACGGCTTCAAAATCATCGGTATCAACATCTCTGATAACGATTACTCATCATTACTGTTTAATAAGAAATTTTTCTCGTTTAGTGGGGAGTCAGGTTACAAGTCACGAACATCGTTATTATTTCTGCAGACGTTGTTTATACCACTTTATAGATGGAGATAAACTAACACAACATGAAAGTGTTTGTCGAGAACATGAACCAACTCGTGTTATTATGCCTGTTCCTGGTTCAGTTATTAAATTTAAAAGAGACCCTTCATTTTTAAAAGCAGATGTTGTAATAGTAGCAGATTTTGAAAGTTTTTTGAAGCCTGTTAGTGAACCTCGAGGAAAAAAATCAACTAATATTCAGAGGCATGAATTGGCTAGCTACTGTTACAAAATTTGTTAGTCGGATGGAACTTCAACGGAACTTCATTTGTATAGAGGTGATAATCCAGCGCAGCATTTTTTTAAATGTTTGCAAACAGAGTTAGAAAATATCGTTCTTAGATTAGAACAAAATTTACCCATGAAGCCTTTAAGTCTTGAACAACTTTCTCATCACCAACAATCACAGGAGTGTACTATCTGGCACAAAGAATATACTGAGGACAATCGAAAGGTTCGACACTATTTAACGGGCTCCTACCTCAATCCTCTTTGCAATAATTGTAATCAACAAGTAAAAAAACAAAATTTCATAAGTTGTTTTACACATGGGTTATCTTCTTATGACTTACAACTCTTTGTCAAAGAATTAGGTTGTATTCCGGGTGATGTAAAGGTTCTTGCTGAAAGTGAGGAAAAGTATATTTCAATTTCAAAGTGGTTCCATCTCAAAAATGGTAGAAAATTTGAAGTAAACTTTTTAGATTCATACCGGTTTTTGCCATATTCTTTAAATAATTTAGTTCAAAAATTGAAACCCGGAGAATTGCCATACACTCGTCAAAATTTCCCCGATGATGAAAAATTTGAACTAAGTAGAAAAAAGGGTAAATTTAGTTATGATTCTTTTACTGATGCTTCGGTATTTGAAAAAACAGGGTGTCCACCTCAAACATCATTCAATAACAGACTTACAGGTACTAAATGCAGTAATGACGAATATGAGATAATTAAACGAATATGGACACTATTCAATTGCGGAACATGGGGAGATTTTCATGATCATTACTTATCCACTGATGTTTTGCTATTAGCTGATGTTCTAGAAAATTTTAGAGAGACGTGCTTAACTCATATAGAATTGACCCAGTTTTTTCATACACATCTCCAGGCTTATCCTGGAAGGCAATGCTCTACAAATCAGAAATTGAATTAGAATTATTTACAGATGTTGATATGCACTTGTTTATTGAAAAATCAATCCGTGGTGGTGTTTCTCAATGTAATTTAAGGCATGTCAAAGCTAACAATGAGTTTCTCGGTAGTAAATTCAATCCTCAAAAAGAAACCTCGTTTGTAATGTACCTGGACGCGAATAATTTTTATGGCCATGCCATGAGTATGCCTCTCCCCTATGGAAAGTTTTCATGGGATCCAACACCAGAAAATTGAGATTCGAACAAAATTCAAAATTATCCCGACGAAGATGAAAGAGTTTTTTTGCAGAGGTAGACTTAGAATATCCTCAGAACTTACATGATTATCATAAAGATTACCCTCTAGCGCCTGTTAATGATTTCCCTCCTAACGGAAAACAACGAAAATTACTACTAACGCTAAATCCGAAAAGAAACTATGTTGTGCATTTTCGATTGCTAAAATTTTATCTTGCTCGCGGTTTAAAACTTGTAAAAGTACACAGAATTCTACGGTTTTCTCAATCGAAGTGGCTTAAGCCTTACATAGATCTAAACACCAAGCTACGCACAGAGTCAACAACCGATTTCGAGAAAGATTTTTACAAACTTCTTATCAACAGCGTGTTTGGGAAAACCATGGAAAATGTGAGAAAGTATACCGATATAAAACTTGTTTTTGATAAAAGACAAGCTGAAAAACTCATTGCAATGCCGCAATTTAAATCTAGAACAATCTACTCAGAAAATTTTGTACTTATTCATATGCTACGAAAATTCACGAAATTAAACAAACCTGTGTATATTGGAAGTGCTATTTTAGATCTTGCTAAATTAGCAATGTACAAATTTCATTATGAAATGATGAACACTAAATATAAAGATAAGCTTACTGTTGTTTACACCGACACGGATTCGTTAGTCTATCATGTTATTTGTGAAAATTTCTATAAAGATATGCTTGATTTAATAGACTATTTTGACACATCGAATTATCCTGTAAGTAATCGATATAATATCCCATTAAGTAACGTGAAAGTACCAGGTAAAATGACGGATGAGATGAAAGGAATAGCTCTTAAAGAATTCATAGGATTACGATCGAAAGTATATGCTATGAATACAGTAGAGAAAAAAGAAACAAAGTGGGTTAAGGGTGTGAAGAAAAATGTGAAAAATGAGATTACGATTGATGACTTTAAGAAGTGCTTGTTTTCTGGTGAACAATTAACGAAAGAGCAACATCAAATTCAATCACGTGAGCATACACTTTCGACTGTAAAGCAAGAAAAATTAGCTTTAGACCCTCATGATGACAAGCGTTTTATTCTTAATTGTAAGATACACTCATTGCCACTTGGTTATCAAAAATTGTAAATAATGATGCTAAAATAATTTGTGAAGTGTGTGTTCAACCCTCAACCTCTAAATGAGTTGTATTAATTTTCATTTGTGTAACAGTTAAATAGTTGGTAAGGTTTGTACATAGTTATTATCAAGCTTGTTCAAATGTTAATAAAGCACACTCTGTGTGTTTTTTCAAAATAATTTTTATGATTATTTTTTCTATACGTTCTAATATAATATAGTTTATAATTTATTATGCCTACTGATTTATTTGGATTCCCGCGATATAAGTCGCATGAGCATGAAATATTATCAGATTCACCTTCCAACATCAATGAAAACCAGCTGACAGTATTACACCAAAGAATTAAAGTAATAAAGGGTGAAATCAACGCACTACGAAATACTTTATCTTCAAATATTGAAACCGAAATCACAGAAGCTCAACAACATTTACTAGATTTACTTCAAAAACTTGATAATGAGTTGAAAAGTGTTATTCTTATGTATTCACAGCTTGTAAATAAAAATGATTTTACTGAAGTTCAAAATATTATAACGACAATTCAAAATGAAGTACAATTCATAAAGAATCAATTCATTACAAATACTGCAGCACAAGATCTAGTCGATAATTTGAATAAAAAGCATACGGAATTACAAAATACGTTTAATGATCTTCAAACAGCTGTGAATGTATTAGAAAATGCTCTTCAAAATAATCCCTCTCAAGATCTTCAAAAGATGCAAGAAGTTATTTCGATTCTACAAAATGAACTTAAAACTATTATCAATGAAACAAATAAACTGCGTGATGATCTAACCAAGCTACCTGTTTATAGTGATGTATCGGAAATTAGTAGAAAGCTTGGCGAGTTTGAAGCAATAATTAATAATATATCGGAACTCACGAATATTGAAATTGAACTAAAGAATCTACAGACTGTTGTGAATAACATTCCTACTGAGGTAAGTAGTTTACAGGAAGCACTTGCAAAATTAAATAAGACATTAGAGGGTTTTAATCTTCCTACAGATTTAATTAATCTTCAGCATATTGTAAGCACCGTTCAAAGTGATTTAATTGAAATTCAAAAGAACAAACCGAAACAATCTGATATCGAGAGTATACGTCTTTAAGTGAATTAGCTACAAATCAAAATAAAAATGAAATAAAATCAAAATTAACTGCCCTCCAAGAAACTATTAACACACTTCCAACTTCGCAAGAAGTAGAAATAATTAAAAAAACGATAACTAACATTCAAACTGTAGTCGAAACAACCGAGAACCTCCCTGAAGTAATATACAATATTAAGATTCAATTACAAAACCTTCAAACTAGTATAACATTCCTTCCAACATTAGAAGATCTTTCTGGTATACAAGAAGTGTTAACTAATGTTCAAAATGAAGTTAAAGAAGCAATTCAAGAACATTCAAAATTCATTTCTCTTCATGGGGTTAATGAAATAGTTAGCGGGTTAAAGAATATGTTGAAAAGTTTAGAGGATACAGCCGTGACGCATAACACATTAATTGCAAATAATCAGAAACAAATCGGTGATCTATAAACGAAATACACTTCTGGGAGTAATTCTCCTCATAACTTTTCTAAAAAATATGCTGATATTAATGACTTTCGTAACGTAGAAGCATCAATAGCTCTAATGCCTACAGTGAATCAACTTTGGGAAGTACAAGATAGTATTAAAAATTTCATATCGATAACAGACTTTAATAGCAATAACGATGAAATAAAGAATGAAATTATTGCAAAAGTGAAAGACTTAGAAGATAAATTGAAAAGCGATTTGTATAGAGCCATATACGCTAAAACTAATGAATTGTTAACATCAATACGCAACTTACATAGTGTTCAATTCTTTACAATTTATTCAATACCTAATAAAGAACGAGACTTCACGCGTGGCAATGTTAGCGGCAAAGTGTATTTATTTAATATAAATACCCCATATTTTGAAATTCCTTGTTTGGGTAAGCTAAAAATTATTGGTTTTCATTGGCTTAAGAAGAAGAATAAAGAGTTTCCTATTGTCGATATATATTCAGCAAGCGGTGGAAAAAAATATGGCAATTTATCACTAGGAATACATGAGGGTAGTAGGGTTCCAAAGGCGATATACTTGTAGTTCGATCAGATAAATTTTCACCAGGTGAATATCCAATAAGTATTGATTTGATCTTTATTGCTTAATTGATTTCTCGTTCTTTAAATTAGTTCTTAATTAATTTTCAATAGAACGAATAGTAGATTAGCCATTGTTGAAGAACTACACAAGCCCGCAAGACGGAATTATAGGCGAATACCTGTTGTAACCAAGGGTATACATGATTTATGGCAAGCAGATTTGGTTGAAATGAACTCAGGAAACTTGAAAGGTTTAGCTAAATTAAATAGAGGGGATTCCTATCTTATAACTATTATTGACACTTTTAGTAAGTATGCATGGGCTGTACCAGTTAAAAATAAAACAGGGAAAGAAGTTACACGAGCGTTTAATTCAATACTTGAAGCGACTCAACAAGCACCAAAGTATTTGCAAACAGATCGCGGTAGCGAGATTTATAATAAAGAGTTTATTAAATTAATGAAGCAAAAAGGTATTACTCATTACTCTTCATACAGCGATAAAAAAGCTAGTATTGTTGAAAGATTTAATAAAACATTACGTAAGTTGATGTGGAAGCAATTCACACTGCAAGGTAGTTACAAATGGTACAATACATTACAAGCACTAATGAAGAAATATAACGAGAAAAAACATAGCACGGTCAAAATGAAACCTATTGACGCCGTGAAAAAAGAAAACGAACAAAAATTAATATCAAAAAATTATAGCAAAAAGTATTTAGCATCGTCAAAGGCGAAATATAGCGTGGGAGATTATGTTCGAATTAGCAAGTTTAAAAATAAGTTTGAAAGAGGTTTTACTCGCAATTGAGGCACTGAAATATTTCAAATTGCTACTGTTTTTAAGACTGATTCACCTACATATCATTTAAAAGACGAGCGCAGTGAGATTATTAATGGCCGTTTTATGAGCAAGAACTAATGAAGACCAAACACCATCACGTATACTTATAATGTTTCTTTGTTATAATGTTTTCTTTGATAATGATGATTTAGTTATTTATAGTGAGAGTAAAATCGCACAAGATTCATCAACCCCGATCTATGAAAAATTTAAAGGATCTTAAAAATTTAAAAAAATTTGAAGGTTTATGGGAGTTAATAACTCGTAATCAACCAGTAGGTTTTACTAATGAAGATTATGAAACTTACAAGAAAATTTTAAAGATGAGGAATGCTTTATATCAGAATCATGATCCATCGCAGAATAGAGTAAAATCAAGCTCCAGCGATAAGTACAAAACATTAATTAAACCTGTTTGGCTTGAACTGAAAACTAAAGGTGAAGGTTTGAAAGAAAGGAAGCAAGGAAAGGGGATTAAGAGCTACACAAATATGCCACAACAATTTGTTTGGATGGATGACGTTAGAAAGTTAGTAGATAGATTATTAGTTATAGCAGGTGAAGAAGCAACTGGGAATAAGAATTTTTATAATGAGAAAGTGGGTATTATGGAAATGATTTGATCTCGATTATCCAATTTTATTGTTTCGAATCCAAAGGGTTTAGGTTACCTCATAAAAATTATTCATATTCTTCCACCAAAATTTTGGCATACTATTGAAGGTAAAGGTTTAGTGAACGATATTATTAATAAATTACCCTTTGAACTTCATCTTCCAGGCTACGAGTTCTGTGGTCCTGGTACACGTTTAGATGAAAGATTAGCGAAAGGTGATCGGGGTATAAATAGGTTAGCTCAAGCATGTCGATTGCGTATAAGAACTTTAAAGATCTAGCAGATAGACATAGAGCTGATCAAGACTTAGAGTTTAAAGCTTTTGATAGAGTTATTAGCAAAGATTCTGCTTTAAGTGAAAAATTGGCTTCATTGGGAGTAGCAATGGCAATGAACACAAAACGGAAAATGTGGTGGGGTTTATAGATTGCTGCATTAAACACTGGATAGAAGCTTGAGCCGTAGTTGTTGAATAAATTCAAAATAATGAATATAATATAGTATTTTTATACAATGAAAGCAAAAGGTGTAAAATTTCAAATTCCGGCACAAGAATGAAAGTCATTATATTTTAGCAATATCTTAAATAAAGCACAACTTGCGAAGAAGTAAAAATGCTTAAAAAGGGTCATAATATGGCTCTAACATTAAGTTTAGCGCAGTTAAAGAAACTACGTAATCAACCGAAAACAGGTGGTTTCATTTTTACAATTCCTGCCATACTTGCTGCATTGGGAGCGGTTGGTAGTTTTGCAGGTGGTTCAGCAGCTATAGCTAAGACGGTAATCGATGCGAAGAAAAATAAACAGGAACTAGAAAAACAAAAGCGTCATAATGAAGTTATGGAATCATCAATTCTGACTAAAGGTAAAGGACTTAAACAAAGAAAGAAAAAGCTTCTGAAGGACTTAAATAGAGTAAAAAAAGCGCTCACCAAATATGATCTCGAACGTATAGCTAAAGAAATGAATATTAAACACTTTAGAGGTGTGTACATGTCGGATAATCTTCCTTCTACTCCGCCGTTAAAACAAGAATGCGCAGTTATTAACTTAGATCGATCAATTAATACAGGAACTCACTGGATTTGTTATTGGTATGAAAATAATAAAGCTTGCATATTCGATTCATTTGGTGGAGTACCTCCCAAATCTTTGATTGAGTATTTAAATCCTAATAACACTATAATTGAATATAATAGTGATCGAATACAACATTTTGACGACGTGATTTGTGGTCATTTATGTATTAAACTATTAAAGTTCTTATCTGATGGAAACAATTTTCATCAAGCTATTGAAAGATTGAAACTTGATTACTTAATGAATCATGTATAAAAATAGTATATTACATAGTCTTTTATTAAAAAATGATTGTGTTGCACTTATCGGGGACTACACCACAGCTTCGGCTGAATCTTCATAATGAAATTGGTAATCAAAATTACAATTTGAAAATTGCATTGATTGGATTTTATAGTATGTACTTAATACCAAATGTAACAAAAAGTAGCAATACTTGCTTCCATAAAGGAGAGAGACATAATATACCACCGGGTCAGTATCAACATTGGAAACAAAACTACCTAAAGAAGTGCTTCTAAATGAAAATCATGTAACTCATCGAATGGAAGTTACACCATTTGCAGAAAATTTTAATGTGGGAACTGTTGGTAAGTTATTAGGTTTTAAGATTAATAGTGAACTTAAGCCAGAAGAAACTCACATAGGTCAATTTCTTCCAAAGTTCTTAAGTATTGAAACATTTAATATACACTGTAATTTAGCAAGAGGTATGATTATAGCAGATGGGGAGTATAAGCACAAGGAAACTAATATTATAGCAACATTTAAACCATTAACAGAATTTTTAGAACCAATTGCTTATGAGCCTCAATACCCATTATTTTTTCCTATACAAGAGAGCCATGTACGTTCCATTGAAATAAGTGTTAGTAATGAATTGCATGAACCAATTAGTTTTGGTGGCGCAATAACAAGCGTAATTCTCATGATTAAAAATGATGATTCTTAAAATGATTTTTTTATAGCAAGAATGATAGCGAAAAGAAACAAAGTTGAATATAATATAGTCTTTTTTAAAGATGGAATTTATTGAAAGCTATGAGTATCAATCTTTCCCACTGAATCGTCGTACATTTAATAACTTGAATGAAGCAAACAAAGATTTAGAATTTGACATTACTTCTGGCGATGGGTTTGTGCACCCACACTACGGTGATTTATACATCAAATATGAAGTTATTGGAAGAGATGCTGGAGGAACTTTTACTTCAGGGTCGAATATTAAATTAATAGATAATTTTGTTCCATATTTGTTTTCGCAGTTAGAGGTACGCAAACATGGTACTGTTATTGATAGAATAGATTATCCGGGAATTACTTCAACTGCTATTGCCACATGTCGATTATCAAAGCCTGAGCTCGAATATTTTAAGTCAGGTGGATTAATAACTGATGCGAAACTTCCACGGAAAGAGAATACAGTGTTGTTCCCGTTACGTTTGCTGTTTGGTTTCTTTAGTGATTATAAGGAAATTATGTGGAAGAGCGGGCTTCGAATAACATTTAAAAGAAGTGCAAATAATGATGTTTTATTTTATCGCTGGAAAACAAAGAAAGCAGATGGTACTCTAGATGATGCTACATTAGCTCATGCTGCTAAATTAGTGATTACTTCAATGGAGCTGAGAATGCTAATTATCGAATACGAGAAAAATTATTCGATGAAATTAAAATCCTATATACTTCGACAACCTCAAATACCAATTGAATTTCTCACGTTTCAAAGTGTTCAACGACATGTTTCAGGTTCTTATTTCGAATTTGATGTAACAACACAGTTTAACTCACTGCAGTTTGATATGCCTGATTTTGTAATAGTTCTTTTCCAAACTAATCGTGATGATAATACTCAGGAGAAAGACGCTAGTAAGTTTGATACATGCAAGATTAAGAATATTTATTTAAAAAATGCTCGTAACGAAATCTTCCCTCCTGAGAATTTAAACCTGGATATCACAAAAGCAGATTATCTTAAAATGTATGATAGTTACACTGCTTTTAAACGTGCAACACAGAAAAATACTGATATGTTTTATTCCCCAAAAGAGTTTATAGAAAATCGTCCAATGTATGTCATTAATACAAGTAAACGCAAACAAGTTGTTATTAACGAACGAACCAATATTAAAATTATAATGGATTTTGAACAAACAGTCCCCGAAAAAACTTATTGTACAGTAATACTTATAGCTCAAACTTCATACATTTATGATGTGAAAAACGAAAGAGTGAAAGAACAATTTTAGTGAACATGTTTTCAGGAGAGAAAAAAATGTTATGTTATTACTTTGCATGTAGACTGTAATTCGCTCTTCCTGTCAAACAAGAAATAAAAAAAAAATGCAACAACTGACAGCCTTCAATACACCCAGAATCAGACAATACATTAGCTTCACATGAGAGAAACTTCCGCTCGTGCACACGCAACAAATTTTCACGAGCATGTCTCATGTTAAATATACCATTACAGTATTCACCTGATGCAAAGCGGCTGTTGAAGTACTTCTGATTGCACCAGTATAGGAAAACTAACAATTCATTACTTAGTTATAACACTATTCAATAAGTTAGCAATCATATCAATAGATTAACACACAGTAAGGTAGCAATAATGTTAATGGATGATGATAATAGCAGCAATTAGCTGTGATATTAACAGATGGCGGTAGAGAGGTGACGAATTCCGATAGTTCACAAGAAAAATCAATAGACGGCGGTAGAGTAGCAGAGAAAAAATCATTAAATCTAGTCACAATAAACGAAGGTGGAGGGGAAGGTGGGTGGCGAAGATGGAAGGGAAGGTGGAGGGGAGTGGAGGGGAAGGTGGAGGTGGAGGCGAAGGTGACATGTTAAATGGTGGTAGTAATTAGATAATTTAAAAAATTTGCAGCCGTGGTCCAGAGGTGACACCTTAAACGGTAATTTACCAGCACCAATTTTATGTAGAACCGGCAAGATATATTTAATGTATTGCCAAGAATGTTGTCTGCCATTAAGAAATTGAGCAGATGAGATTAACACAATAATGGAATCTCGGATTGTCTAAGCTTATTCCCAGTGTTACATCCACAATATCCAGGGGTACTCGTAGACACCAGGATATTGGTAGCACTTCTTTTAGGCTCAACTGGGACTCGAAGCCTGGAGTGAACCGACTACTCAGTCAGTCCCTATATTTGCTCTTAAATGTTAGACATCCGCCCATTAATGTATGAATGATATCTGAAATCACCTAAGAAAGAGATGCATAACTTTGAGGGATTTTCAGCCATATCAGGCCCTGAAGTTAATGCCATTGCGTGGAAAGTTACGAGACCTTGCCAATTTAATCTTACGAATAAGAAGAGAAATTGGATTGGGAGAACTCGTTGTGTAGATAAACTCACGCACCAAAGAATCTACGAAGAAAGAACTATACGTAATTAATTGTTTCTTGCTACAGTATATTTATCCTGCTTACTAAAAATCGGATAATCTGATTGATTTAAGATATCCCCTAGGATATGAAAATTAAGTTGATATATAATTTTTCCAGATCAGAATCATTAGTAGAAAGGAAGGATTGTTGCACGCCTTTGAGTATTACGAATATTGCAAATAAACCTAATCCCGGGAAGGAATAATTAGTGTCAACATATCTTCTTCCTTGTTGCACTCTGAGTTATGATAAAATAATTTCGAGGGCTTGAAACAAGTATTGGGGAGTTGCTGGTCATTAGCATAGTTGTAGTTTTTCTCTGGTAAAAGGAAAACTCGGAAAAAAAACAGGCGACCCCAGTAAAGGTAGATTAATATAGACTCTAATTCAAACTATAGTAGGTGATTTTAATTTTTAGATTGTTGTAGAATACGAGAATACATTATGCTAAATAAATAGTATATTATCAAAGGAAAATGATTTAGTACAAGGAAAATCTACAATCTGAGTGATATAATTGCGAAATAATTAGTCAGTAGGCCTACATAGTAAAGAAAGTCAATATAGGTGTAATTTCTAAAACTATCGTGCTTACGACTTCAGTATGTAGTTCACGAATTGGAAGTAATCTAACGCAACATAATCACAGAAATTCTCTATACTATCTACTTCTTTTAGTGTTGCATGTATTTCAAATGTATTTTGTTCCTTTTTCGTATACGTAGAATGCAGAATGTGATGTAAAGTCAAAGGATGATGAGTACAAGAACACACGCCGTTATTCATTGTGTTCTTGCACTTATATTATCCCTTAATTTTACATCACATTCTGCACATCCGAGTTAGGAACGTAACGACCTTTCAAAGTACATTAAACACAATATAACTGATTAGATTGTGTGTAAAAAATACCAATTTCAGTTAGTGTGGAAAATAACGTACTGTATTAAAACATCTGCAAGGGTAGAAAAATATTTAATCGGTGAAACTGATTATTGATAACATCTGTAATTCTTTCGCTTTTAACACCGTAACCGCGTTTATTTCAATGTAGTTTGATTCGCTCTCCAATGAAGGGCTATCACATTGTCGGAAAATAACTAAACACCAAGATCATTGCATTATTCCTTGAAGAAAGTGCATTTAACAATCAACCCAAAGGCATAAATGGGTAAGAGTGTAGACAACTGAGCCGCTCACGGCATAAAACTGTGAAGTAATCACGTACTGTACAAGGGCACCGACAAATGGATTAGAATTTTGTAAATAAAGAATATGTTCGTTTGCTATAATACTGATAATAATTTGCAATTGAAAGTTACTCAAGCGGCATTCATACAGGAAAGTATTACATTCTTTGCATCACTTTTTCATAATATGAACAAAAATGTTTGGTATTCACCTTTTTCACACTAATTTATAGAAAACAACTGATTGGTTACAAATCGGCCCTTGCAATAAATTACAATCATTGTTCAAAACTCGTTCTACACCTATAGCTAATGATTGATTTCCAATAAAAGGTACATGATATCTATATAAACATATCTATAGATACTGTAATGTTCCTAAATGGTGCATTCTATAAACATAAGTTCGAGGTTTACGAACCATACTTGATACAAAGTATCATTGGTTAGCGTGACGCGACTTCAAATACTTCAACAGTAATCCGTGAGGACTGAAAATGTACAAATACTCAATAGCATACCCATGTAGCAGATTACCACAACATAGAATAATAATTTGGGTTTTTAGAGGGGAAAATAACATTCTATTATAATTATGACAATGCTCTCAACAAAAACATAAAAAGGTAATCCAACCAACCTATTTATTTCTGACTTTTACACGCAAAATTGTTTATGTTGAACTCCTCAGGTTTCGAAACTTTTGGTACTGTTGTGTTCTTCTCGTTGAATATAACACGAATCAATAAAAAAATCTTTAACCTATATATCTTCGCGTTACCATCATTGATTTTAAATTTTGTGTGCTTTAGAGTATCAAATAATTTCAATTCGCTCCCATCTTCTTCAACTGATATCCTGTCAAAAGGCACTCATAATGGCTCTCACTGCCGACATTTGAACTCAATATCTGCTAGGTATAAGTGTTAGATATGTAACCTTGAATGCTAGCCTCCATATTCTTTACTAGATTTGAGCAGGCAGCCTAGCGAAGGATTTTAAAGATTTTGATTGGTTCTTAAACATGACTCCGCCCCCGGTCGCGATTTACATCTACATATGCAAAAATTCGAGGCCGGGGCTAGGGCAGGAACAAGAATGCAGGGAGGAGTCGGGCAAGACCTAAGTTAGGAACCACCCCGGCATTTACCTGTCATGACTCAGCAAAGGCTCTGGAAAATCCTCAGCAAGGATGACCCGTCCCTTCCGAATGCAAACCTAGCGTACTACCAATTAAGCTACGACCGCTTGATACGAAAAAGAAATAGCTCTCTCTCCATCTGCAAGCCTAGCCAATTTTAATTCTACGTATCACTGAAAAACTACGTTCACAGCGCCTACATTCTCGTGGTTTTGATTCCATAAAAGATGCGTAAATATGAAACCTGAATTTATGTACAGAAAAGACACAGTGATTGGATGACAATGTTAAGAACTATTTTATTCGAAGTATTGGCCATCGCTAGCAATGCATTTCTACCATCGTTCCGGCAATGTGTGAATGCCACACCAAAAAGCTATGCCTCTTATGCTGCAAACCAGTCATCAAGCCATTTTCGTACATTTTCTTAAGATGTGAAGCGCTCGTCAGCAAGTGCGTGTCCCATGGATGCAAATAAGTGAAAATCGGAAAGCACCAAGTCTGGTGAGTAAGACGCATGCGGAAGGATTTCCCAGCCAAACGTCGCAATCGTTTCCTTGGCCGGTTTTGCTGTGTGGGAGGATGCATTATCGTGAAGCACAGTCACTTTATGTTGTCTTTGGTCATATTCTGGTCGTCTTTCACGCAAAGTTTGATGCAAATCGATCATTTGTTGTCGGTAACGTTGGGTATTAACGGTTTCGCCAGGTTCAGCAGTTCATAATAGATCACTCTCTTGTGATCCCACCAAACACAAAGCATTGTCTTCCGTCCATAGCGATTTGGTCTTGCAGTCGATGTCGCCGGTTCTCCTGGAGTTACCCGTGATCTTTTACGCTTAGGATTGTCGAAATAGATCCACATTTCGTCACCATCACAATTCGATGGGAAATGATTTCCTTTTGTACCTGGCGAGCAGAATTTCGCAAGTGGTTTTTCGGTTTTCCTGCTGTCGTTCAGTCAATGCATGTGGGGCCCACTTTCCCACCTTCTGAATCTTGCCCATGGCTTTTAAACGTATGGAAACTGCGTCTCGTGTCACATTTAATTGATCCGCGAGTTGTTGTTGCGTTTCAGCGTCATCCTCGTTCGAAAAAAGCTTGTAATTAGCTGTCTGCAAACTTTCTCGGTGGTCTTCCACATTCTTCGTTTCTCACGTCAAAATCGCCATTTTAAAATTTGTAAACCACGGATAGCACTGTGACTTACCAAGAGGATGATCACCATAAGCTTCGACAAGCATGCGATGCGATCCTGCAGCAATGTTCCTCTAATTGTAACAAAAAACAATGCTGTCCGCACATCGTAGTTTGTTGGTACAAATTGCGCCATGTTCAACACTATTACACTACACTATGACATGAAACTTGTCTGGTTGTGAGTTGCAAATCGTTATCAGCAGTCAAAGCAAGCAAGTGGCGCCAAGAACGCAGTTTTACGGTAACCACAGTGACAGCTAACGCCGTCTATGCACAAATTCCGGTTTCATATTTACACACTTGGTAGTTGCTCTTTCAACTTTTATTTGAGCTCGAAATAAAAATTAATCAACGCCAAAAACATCCGAGTTTTGGACAAGAAATTAAGTAGTTCCTTCAAACGAAAGTTTGCAAAAGTTACAAATTCCAAGTCTCTAAACCTTATTGTAAACAATTGTGACTGAATCCATTTTGCAGAGATGTTCTCTTGTGATCTTCAGAATGCAACTTGATATTCTTTCCATCCGCTTCTATTAGCTTCAATATAAAAATCAGAAAGAGGAAAACTATTTATTATTTTCTTTCCGTTCCTTTTATGATATTCTCGTAAGCTGAAGGAAAAGGTATTTTCTTCTACTGCAAACCTTGACATCTATAACTACACACCATTCAAATAGTTCCGATCTTTTTTATTTAAGAGCATACCCGGCCTTGCTTATCGTCATATCTTCTTCCTGGAAGCATTTGCCAGGCGGGTGGAAGAGCGGCCTGCGGCAGTAGGCCATTGGCTCGAAGGTCCCGGGTTTGAGTCCCGGCAGGGGCAAGGGTGTGGAATTTAACAGCTTAAGGCGAATCGTGACGGACCGAAGTCCAAAGTTACAAAACTGCCCCATATAAAAATAAAGTTTTTTCAGGAAGCCTTTACTGAGGTGTGGGGTGAAGAAGAAGATGAAAAGCAAATGTATAATTAATTCAGCATTTGTGATGTACTTTCAAATTCCAAATAGAACAGACAATTATCACAGTAAAAAATGTGACATCCAGTGTTTTCTTTTAATTCTTCTACACTTATAAGAACTCAGACTGAAAATATTTCCGGGAGGAGGTTAAGCCCCCCGAATTCCGCCTCCCATGAATATAAAGCTAGGGTTCATTCTTCTACACTCGTCGGACTATTGCGCTGAAACGAAGCATTTGTGCATCCTCTATAGTCCATACTATTTTACTATATTCATGTCAGAAATCTCGTGAGTTGTTTGATATTTTGCAACACCCTGCATTTATTCAAGAAATACAGCTTTTATGTTAGAGGTTTTCCATTCTAGGTTTTAGAATGTTCTAGGTTATATACATCTATTTTTAGGTATTTTCCCAAGATTATTAAACATTTTTCAACCGATAAGTGAAGTTTTTTTAAACTAAAAACAAGAGTACGTAGTCAAAATTGTAAGTTTTCAGGATAACAATTAGAAACCCTTCCGAAGTTCATAATATTGACTGAAATGGACTTGACTTTTAAATAGTCTGTTCACAATGCCTATATGAAAAGATTAATTTTACCTGAAAAATTAGTTTTGAGTGCTCTTGCTTTTGCTAAAAAAAACTTCAATCAATAGTTATAACGCCAGTGATTTGTTGAAGTTTATATTACAATGATTGTTACTGTTATGAATGATAAATGGCAAACATTTAAAACGTTCATGGCGGCTTTCGTTTAAACGGCGTTTGCGAGTTTTGCCATTAGGGCTTTGGGCGTTCTCACTGCTTTTGTGTTTGCGATATCTGACCGTTTTCTTGGATGTTCTGACTATTTTTTCCCTCTGAGACTTGAGTATTGGCATTGATATAGGCCAAACGTGTGTTAAAATCGCTCCCGAAAAAGTGCAAATTTTCGGGGGAGAAACGCAGAGAATACAGAATGTAAGTAGCAAACTTTATTAAACTATACAAGAGGTATATTTTGTGAAGGTGGCATATGTGTCCAATTTTTCCTAGAGGAGTTATTAGACTTTTAAAATTCCCATGTTATTCTTATGGGAATAATATAGACGATAAGACGTTGACAGTGGATGAAGCCGCATATACTGGGTGAATTAACCGAGGATTTCCGGCAACCTTGAAGCAACTTCTGTTGCTAAGTGAAAATAAAACTTAGTACTGAAGTACCAAAATCATCCTAACATGCATGTGCATGGTTGAAATGGAAGGCTAAAGTGGGGTATATCTCCGGGACCATTGAGGATGGGGTGCTGATGTTTGGGGGGTTGATGACCTCGCCCATGGGGGTCACTGACCCCACTACCCACCCCATCCCCAAAATGCTTTCTGACTAGAATCTGACAGAGAACATTTTGGGGATAGTCTACCCCTCCACCCTACCCCATTTTTTACTTTTTTTATTTTATTTTTTTATTTTTATTTTTTTATTATTTTTGCGCCCTACCCCTCCGAATGTTTCCCATCTTTCGGAGTAACCCTCCTTACCCCCACCACCTGGGCATTTGGGTCATTTGGCCTCCTGGATGTTGGTTCCCCTGAATCGTGTCCCCGGGGAGTACCATTATTTATTGAATTTTTGCGAGTTTTTCGGTGACTGAGTGTGTGTATTCTGATTTAGAGATGTCCGATAGAGCGAAGAGAACGAAAACGAACAGTTTCGATTATCTGGACATTACAAAGACAGGACTTAAAAAACTCGAAAACGAGTGGCGATCGGAAACCGGCTCGATTGATACGAAATCTAATCCCAACAACCCGTTCCGCCTTAAGCTTTTGGAAAAGATAAAGCAAAAAGAACTAAACCCAAATAAAATGAAGTCAGCAAAAGAAGAAAGAGAACTAAAAGACAAAATTGTTGAGGAAGTATTCGCGGATTGGGAAAAAGCCGAAAAGGAGGAGGCAACAACATCAACAGCAACTCCAACTCCGGGGCTAAGAAGACACAGAAGAGGGGTCACGGACCGTGAGGAAGCGGCAGAAGAGCAAGATGAGGATGAACTTAAGATGGGAGTTGCCTATCTAGAGGGAAGAATAGAAGAACTCGAGAAAAACAATGAAAAACTCACAAGGGAGAATGGAAGATTAAGAGAGCAGGAGTTAAAACTAGTAATGTGGCAAAGAAGAGTGGAAGAAAGGGAAACAGAAATTGATAAGCTAGATAGGAAATCAAAGAATTCAAACAACAGGCAATAGACGGAAGTGTTAGGATAAAGAAATTGGAGGTGATGAACCTTCAATACGAAGGAAGAAAGCAGGAAATAGAAGAAAAAATGGAGAAGATGGAAGAAGAAGTAAAAGCATTATACACCGAAAACGGCAAACAAATTTGAGATCTCAAAAACAAGTGAAATTACTACACCAAGCCTTGCTGATATGTTAAAAAAAGACAACAAAATTCCCGAAAAATCTAAAATGATAGAAACTAACAAAAGAATCAACAAGCCGGCAATCATAATAAAACCGAAGGAGGGAGAAAGCATCAAGGATGCCAGAATGAGACTGACAAGGACAGTAGACCGGAACGACAAAATCAATTTCGAAATGATTCAGACAAGATCAGCCCTGGTTCTGCAGATGGCATCATTGCAGGATGAAGAGAAATTAATGAAGCATCCAGCGATTCTAAAAAATTTTGACATGGTAAGCAAAAAAGAAAAACTGAACCCGCTTATGATCGTTTACGGGATTCCAACAGAAATGGAGGAAAAAACAGTAGTAGAAGAGTTAATTGAAAGAAATTTACAGGAGACAACGGAAGAGCAGAAGAAGTTAATCAAGCCAAAATTCAGAACCGGACCCAGAAATCAGGACAGATATCATTTAGTAATTGAGGTACCAAGATCTGTGAGAGAGATTATTTTTAGAAGATCCAGGATCTACATAGTATTCGAAGCAACAAACATCAAGGATTACTTGGTTGTAACCACTTGCATGAAATGTTTTAATTATGGACATATATCAAGATACTGCAAGGAGGATGAACGATGTGGTAACTGTGGAGAAAAAGACCATAAAAAACAGGACTGCAAAGAACAAGGGAAAAAGACGTGCGTTCCAAGTTACATGCGTAAGAAGAAATGTGGAGCGAAAACACAACAAGAATGCCAAACTTACAAAATACAGTTGCAACGTACGATAGATAAGTATGGATAGTGACTCCACAAACTCAGAAAAAAGTGAAAAGAAAACAAAAAAAAGGAATCTTCCATGTAGACGGAAACGAAACATAGAAAGACTATTGGAATACAATAACAATAAGAAAATACAAATAATGAATAACTGGATCACAGAGAGCAACGCAAAATATGTGAATGAATTTTTTAATGTTAAACCTGGTTTTATAAAACTTGATGACAAGGATCAAGTAATATTACAATTCATAAATCCAAAACTACAAACGTTTCCCAGGGACTTTGCCGAATTGGTCGCGCTAACACATGATAATTTCGACTTAGATGAATTTGAAAACCTTGAAATAGAAGTAAAAGAAAATAAATTTATCCAAATTTATTATAGCAAAACCAGATACAGAAGTAGAATATTACACATTAAATCGTCCAGGGAAGATTTCATGGATGATCTGTATTTGCTCCTAGACCTATTGTCAACAATTAAAGGGAACGCTAGAAGAAAAATTACAATAACAGCAATAGGAATGGGCCTGTGTAGAGTTTCTCCAAGGGAAGTTCTGAGAAAATTTAATGACTGGGAAAGAAGGATAGAAAGTATATGATTTGAAATGAAGCTTACAGACAATAACATTCTTAGAATAATGGAAGAAGAACAAAGGAAAATAAAAAATGAAGAAAATAAAGACCGAATTGGACTAGAAAACAATGACGAAAAAGTCGAGACCCCACAGGAAAAAGAAGAAGCACAAAAAACGGATCAGGAGGAAATAGCAGAAGAATCGGGGAAGAAATATCAAACAAAAAGAAAAGAGGCTGGAGATCATGGATCCGTAAACTCCACAAAAAGAAGCGAAAAGTTAAAGAAAAGATGTCAATAAATGAAGAAGAAACAATAGACAAAACAAGAATGGAGTTATATAGTACTCAGAAACGAGAGGACACGGACGTAGAGAGAGAACAGGCAGAAATAGAAACCCAACAGAAGAACAAATTTGATCCTAAAACTCTGCATTGCAACCTACAACTGGAATATAATATAATATAATATAATACTATCAAGATTGGAGGAGCCCAATAACTTAACGGCTGCCTTCAGAATAATCGTCAGAAACTTACACCTACAAGGAAAAACAATAACCTTCCCGGTTATAGATGAGGTTGATAAAATAAACCTTAGATCAAATGGAATTACAACAGACCCAAAAGACTTGTTGCAACTTATCGATAGAATCTTCGAAAGAAGAGAAGAAACCTTTCTGTTGGACAGCGTATACAGGCAATTTGTAATGGCCTACGGCAGGATAGCATTTAATCCTGCAGAGAAGTTCCCGGCGTGCTACGTCCACATAAGACAACCCTGAAATGCTTAAGTTGACCCAATTAAATGCAGACAGATCTAAATTGGCATGTAGTGAAATAAGACAATGGTGTGAACAAGAAGATGTGGACGTAGCATGCCTGCAGGAACCTTACACAAGAAAAGGTAGATTGCATGGGATGCCGGCTGGGGTCATGCGGTTGTTGCCTGTAGATGAAAACCCCATGGTGGCAATAGTAATATTTAATAGGGATATTGTAGTTCTGGCACACACTGAATTTAATGATAAATGGACACAATGTGTGGAACTAAATTTTAAGAAAAACAAATTAATTATAGTTAATGTTTACTGCCAGTTCTCTCTCCCTATTAATAATTTTATACTTAAATTAGATGATGTATTAAATAAGTTCAATAATAGATGCATGTTAATCTTGGGAGACTTAAATGCGAAATCCCCGCTCTGGCACTGCCCCAGAAGTTCGAGGATCTAATACAACAACACAACTTAAATATGATAAATACGACGGCCAACCACCAACTTTCAAGGGCAGGGCCGGAGTGGAATCAAATATTGACGTAACAATGTCTAAGGGAAGTATTTACAATAATGTATTAAATTGGAAAGTAAATGAAGATGTTACTACGAGTGCACACAACGTCATCAGTCTGAATATAAACTACAATCAACAAACCACTGAAGAAAAAGACGAAGAAGATGAAACAATGAAATATCAGATTAAGAAAATAAACAGGAAAATATCCTAAGAACTCTGAAATTGCCTCAAATAAATAACAACTGTAATCTGAACGAATTGACAGAGAATCTGGAGCAGACCACAATTAGAGCAATCAAGGAATCAATACCTATATATAAAAAGAAGAAAAAGATGAAAGATGCTCAATGGACCGAAGGCATGGAAAGACTAAAACAAAAGATGAGAGCAGCAAGAAAAAGTTATAGAGCAGCTGGAAATCACGAGCTCAGGCAGGAAAGACTCAGAAAATATAGGGAAGAAAAGGATACATTTTAAAAAGAATTGTTTGAATATAGAAAAAGAACATGGGAAAAATTCGTCGAAAAAAATCTTAGTCTGGATCCGTGGGGTAAACCATATAAATTAATAATGAAGAAAATAAAAACCAAAAGTGCTTACAATACGTTAAAGAATGACAATAATGAGTACACCAAAGGATGGAAAGACACCATTGAATTATTATACAAAAAGCTATTTCCAGATGATATTGAAGATGAAGATAATGAACAAAACGCAATAATCAGAGAGAATGCAAAAACATACAACGTAAACTTTGAAATAAACAATGAAGAATTAACAGTAACAAACGAAGAAGTAGAAATAGCAATCAAAAGTGTGAAAAATGGTAAAGCCCCGGGTTCAGACGGGATTAAAAATGAAATTTATAAACAAAACAAGGAACTGTGGATATCATATCTATCAACGTTATTCCGCGAATGTGTTAAACAAGGAGTCTTTCCAAGCTCGTGGAAGAAAGCAAAATTAGTGATCCTACTGAAAGGAGAAGATAAAGATAAGACAAACCCGAAGTCCTACCGTTCTATTTGCCTTTTAAACGTTGTTAGCAAAATTTTCGAAAAAATTATAGCAAAGAGAATTAACGAAAAAAGAGAAAATCTAGAAGATTGCAAACTACAATTTGGGTTTCGAAAGGGCAAATCGACGGAGGACGGAATCAACCAGCTATGTGAGAAGATAAAGCAAATACGGACTGAAGACTGCAAGTATATAATGGGTATCTTCTTCGATATATCAGGAGAATTTGATAACCTCTGGTGGCCTGCTCTATTAAAAGAACTAAAAAATCTCAGGATACATCCAGACATATGGAAACTTGTTAATAACTATTTCATAAATAGAAAAATTGAAGTCGACACGGCTGATGGCGTTGTGTGGAAGGCGTCCACAAGGGGGTGTCCCCAAGGGTCGATCCTGGGACCCATTTTCTGGGACATAACATTCCAGCCATGTCTGGAGATGCTAAGTAGACTGCAAGAGGTGGAAACTGTGGCAGAGTTTGCGGACAATCTGGCTGTCGTACTAAAAGGTAGTAGTAGAACTAATCTGGAACAAACAGCGAATATAATCGTCAACGAAATGGTAACGTGGTGCAGCAATAACAAATTGACTATCTCAGCAGAAAAAAACAAAGTATGTATTATTTAAATTAAAGCTAAATTTTAACAGGGGCCCCATAATCATAATTAATAACAAATCAATAAAAAGAGAAAAACATTATAAATATCTGGGGCTTATAGTAGATGAAAAACTAAATTTTAGGTAACATACAACAAATGTAACGAATAAAGCAATTAAAATTACCCATAAACTTATAACTATTGCCACAAATGAACTAAAAATACCAACAAAAATTATAAGGCTGTACCACGACCAAGTGATTAGAGCAGTAATGTGTTACGCCGCTAGTGCCTGGAGCTACCGGATGGACGATATAATACAATTTCAAGTAGTGAACAGAGCCCAAAGGCAATTGCTAATAAGGCTAACTGGAGCCTATCGAACCACTCCGGTGGAAGCACTTCAGTTAGCGACCGCAACCCTGCCGATGCATCTTCAAATTAAACAACACGGAGCCATGTACTGGCTGAAAAAAGACAACAACGACAAAATAAGAGAAATCATACATACGGAAATCAACAATAAAGAAGAACTAACAAGGAAAATAGTCTGTGCATGGCAACGTTTTTGGGAAAACAGCCCGAAAGCAAGAAGACTCTATGGTATCTTTCCGGAAGTGGCTGGAAGATTGGAAGTGCAACTGGAAGCCAGTGGAGGAATGATACATTGCCTCACGGGACACGGCCCATACCGCCAGAAACTAAGAGAACTTAAACTTGTTGAAGATAATCTATGTCATACCTGCAATACAATAGCTACACCAGAACATATAGTTCTAAGATGTACCGAAACTGAAAATTTGGTATTGGATCTAAGAAATAGAATAAGGGATGTAAACACGGCAGAGGTCCTGCGAACACCGGAACTCGCCTTGATACTTCAGGAACTGACATCAAAAATCTCAAGGTACTAAAAAGAGAAATTTATGAGGGGAAGGATGACATAGATATATGGATAAATAAACTCAATATAAAAGGTTAACGATTACGGGTTTCGTGAGGCGCGAGCGTGTCGTGTGTGTGCGGCGTCGCGCGGGTGCCGAGCAAGCATCTCGAAAGAACATTATGTATCTAAACGTGTTCAAATAACCATCCAGATGTGTTAAAAACAACCGAAAAGTGGCCTAAATAAAACTATGCAGAATAACTAATTAGAACATGATTATCAGCAAATAAAGTGAATAATTGGTCGCTGGAAGCCAGTGGCAAATTAGAGTGCCTTGTGCATGAATCCGGCACAAGAGACGCTCATCGTGTGCGTGTTGAATACATGTGGTGGCGGGAAAGTGTAGTGAAATAGTAAAACATATAATAATTAAAATATTTAACAACAACAAATAATCCAAACAACACTTACATTCCGGATCCCGGAATAGAAGCGTACAGCAAAATAGCCTAGTGTATGTGTAACCAAATAAGTGAATGATGGAGAGGGAAATCAGAAGAGGAATCTAAGTTGAAAATGAAGGGAAACCTAGTAAGGATAACAAAGGTAGATGCATACAAACTTTGTAGGAGAACATCATTTCTACGGCTATGATTTGCCAATCCCCCCTATCCCCAAAGGAATACAAGTGCAAATGAAGTGAGAGTGAAAGTGTGGCAAGTGAAAAGAACCTAAACCCTATGGTGAGTGACGAAGAGGAAGATATCAGTAAAGAAGACGGCTAGGAAGGAGAAGCTGAAAAGCTTTGTGGGCGAAACCATATTCCCACGCGCAATCCGATCCTAAAATTCCTCTCTTATCTCGTTGCAGGGGCAGCAAAAGAAGAAGATGCCGAATCAAGTCCATGTTTGTGTTGTCATTGTGAAGTCCGTGTGTTGTCCATGTGTTTGTCCTAAATGTTATGTATCAATGTTTCTTTTTATAATAAAATTGCAAATATGGTAGGTAGGGAACTCCCCCCAAGCAAATGTTCTAAACATGAACTAAAGACCAGGAGAACCTTGGATGCCTGGTCAAAAGTCCGTCCCGCAACACCTGAAGTCTAAACTGAAGGAACATAGGAGCTTCTTGGAGTTCCGGAATTCCGACAATCCAAGAATCTCTAGGGACAGCCTGTCCCAAAATGGGGAGAGCGAATGCTGTACGACCCCGAAAGTACACTACCTACTTTGTGTAAAGAATGCAGAGAGACAGGGGTGGAAGGCGGGTCCCCAAATAGAAAAATATTCTTTTCCCTCTGATTTTTCTGACCGTGTCATTGGGTATTCTGATCTATTGTGTGTAGGTACTTGTCCTTTATTTTGGGCGTTCTCACCGTTTTCGCGTTTGTCGTTTGTGTGTGCCCTACACTATACACACGAGAGTCATACCGAAAGTAATGCCTCTTAGGCCATAACTGCTGTAATAACAGTAAAAGAGAAATGAAATTACACACATTTGTAGAGGACTA
Organism: Lepisma saccharinum; assembly: GCA_022664845.1. Taxonomy (NCBI): domain Eukaryota; kingdom Metazoa; phylum Arthropoda; class Insecta; order Zygentoma; family Lepismatidae; genus Lepisma; species Lepisma saccharinum. The sequence continues at coordinate 36,222 of JAGDQP010005805.1, read as the reverse complement.
TTCAGCTACACGTTTGTGCTGCTCGATAAAGTCTCCCTCAGGGGCGATGCATTTTCGCCATCGTTCAATCCACTAGTCGAAGCCTCGTTGGAAAAATTACTTTCATCACTTCCTCACCCAGGTTCTTTCAACGGCATGGCACCATTCCATGGACTGATTCTTGCATTCTGGGTCGTACACGTTTGCCAATGTTTCATCACCGGCGCAAAATTGCAAAAAACAAACAAACAAAAAACACATTTTTGTGGGCTTCAAATTGCTCCAGTAGATCCATGCATACCTCCTATTTTCTCTGTTTTAAGTTAGCTTTTAATTGATGATGTACCATTTTGCACACACCTATCGGCATTCCAGGTCTTTGATCATCGTCTGGATAGCATTACTATAACATGACAGTTCCGATGACATCACTGTGATAGTGAGACGACGATCCGCTCTAATTAAATCATTCACTTTTTTTGTTACAGGCACAGATGTTACTGGTCTTCTACTTCGATGTTTGTCTTCCACAGTAATTTAAACCCATTAAACTTCTTGACTCATCTTCGGAAACTACTCACGTCAATTGTCTCCTCACCATAAACCTTTTTCAATATTTCATAGATGGTAGCGGCAGTACATCCCACAGTTGTCAGGAACTCGATGACAGGCCTTTTATTTATGCTTCACATCTATGTTTCAGCAAAATCTGCAATAACGAGAATTGATGAAAACACACGAACAGTCGTTATATGCGCTGCTAAGAAAGAATTAAATTTCGGTGTGTCCGTCGTATAAATACATAAAAAATTATAGAGATACATGCCAAATAGTTACAAGGTTGAGAGAATGCAGTTAAAAACTTGAGGTATTTGTTTTATCTCTGGATCGCAGAACCACTTACTCATCGCATTGAAGTATTTGTGATCATAGCCTCCTTTTTTCCATTCATAAAACCTCGCGAAGGAATCCCTATGTTTGTTTATCAATGATATCATTCAAATTTGGAAAAATTCATTAACTGAGATTATGGACTTATAAGAAAATAGCTGATTTCAGATTCAGAATCAATATATTTAAATATCAAACACCTAGGCTTTCGTTTTAGAACAAATGGGTTTTGGGATGTAATTCGCGTACAATATAAAGTGTAACACTGACTGGTGCAATGCCTAGTAGATACAAGACAGAGAATATGTATTTCTGATGTAACATCTGACTGTATGCGTGAGAAAGGAGCTATTTGCTTACCGGTTTGTCACTTAACAACTTATCAGAAAATTGAACGCTGAGGCTGATCATGGAAATTGAACTACTATTAGTAATTATAGGTTCAATATTGAAGCGTTTCCTGCAATGAGAATATAATTACAAACAGATACGTTACGTCAATGTAAAATATAATCTTATCTTTACTGCAAGATACACTGTTAAAAATTTTCTGAAATATTCCTGGAAGAATCTAGGTAACCAACCATAACTGCCTGCACATTTCCAGTGACTTTTTAAAGTTTCTATCATTCAGTTTTCAGGAGTAGGATAAAAATTCAAATTCTAGTTTAAGTGTGAAAAGCAGTATTTATCAAGAAGCTAATCAAAACTTGACCGGTTATACGGTCTTTTACTAACACAACAAAGCGTGTACTCATCTCATACTTTGCCGCCTCATCTCATACTTTTGCTAGATGACGTTGTCCTCTACAGAACCTATACAGTGACGCTTGCCTATAGACTATCCGCTACGATCTCATACATTGTCTGATTACTATATATATATATATATATATATATATATATATATATATATATATATATGATTACTATATTCATGCTGTCTACTCAATCTGCCTTTACACACTCTATAAAGTAGCTATAGCCTGTAATTCTAAACCCTTGCTTTTGCATCTACCGAGTGGTTTACTTCCGGTTCATAACCTGTACAAATTTCATGGGGGTTCCTTTGATATGTCGAAAACGACTGTAGCTAGCTAGCTCAAAACTATTGCATGTTTTCTCCTTTATAGGTTGTAGAATTATCAATAACATAATAACAACGGATTCATCACTCTACCTCCAAAGGGGCAAGTTATTAAACATTTAGGGAGTCCTTTTTCATCTCAGAAACGACTGGAGCTAGCTAAAGTTATTGAATGCTTTCTTCTTCATAAATTGTAGAATTATCAAGAACATATAATGATCAGTATTTATACACTTTAACTCCACGGGGGGTAAAGTTACCAAAACTGTTTTATTAATTGTTAACTTCTAAACCAATGGAAGTAGATGTATGAAACTTTGTTTACGTTTTTTTTTAATATTTTTCCGTACCTTTCAAAATTGTGGACATTTATTATTTTATTCTAGCTGTAACCATTTTGGAGATATGAGGACCCAAAGTAAAACAAATATAAAATTAACTTTGAGCAAATTCATAAGTTTTCGAAAATTCTAGATTCCCTTAAAGTCCAAATATTTCATTATTTTCAAACTATCTCTAGCAGTTGATGAGATATTGATTAATCGACCTTGGCATTGCTAACTTCTAAACCACTAGAGTTGGATCGATGAACCTTAGAATATAATTTCTTTAAAACATGTTTTCGGTACTCTTGGAGTTCGTCGAAAAATGTAGCTATTTTTGCTCTATCTGTAACCGTTTTCGAGATATGAGGTCCTAATGTTCCAATTTTGTAAAAAACAATTTTGCTCAATATTTTTGAAATTTTGGATTTACATGTTTCCGATGATTCCAGAACCCTAAAGGGACAACAAAATTCGTTATTTAAAATCATCAAAAACATATCATGATCAAGGTTTCAACATTCTAGCACCAAGTTAAAATAATTCGGGCCTAGATGAAAATATCTTCAGAACTATTCATATCTTTTGTAGAACCTGAGTCCCCACACCACATTTTATTATATTGTAGTATGGATTTTTCGCTTCAACACGAGAATCCTCCACGTTCCACACCTCCCACCCAGACATCATCCCCAAACGTATTGTAGTCATTATATCTGTTGGAAACCCAGTTACTGAATATTTCTTGGAAAAACTCAAGTTCTCACAATTCACGACGTCATGGAAAATCCTCCATTTCTATACGCAGCACGTTAACTATAGGCGGCAGCACTGCGCGCTGCCGGTGAGGATATTATATTTTGTCCACCACATGAATTCGCTATAGTGAATTCTCTTCCGCTTGTACAACACTCTCAGAGCTGTTGCAGACAGTAGACAATGGACTAAAGTTTCTCCCGTGCCAAATGCTCGAGCTTAGGAAATGTGCCTGGGGTAGATTCGAGTTAGTATGAGTAATAATGATACTCTGGGAGCGACGGGTTAATGTAAGTGGACTTTAAGTGAGAGAGTGAGAAACAGGGGAAGGGTAGGCAGAATGAAGCCACGGAGTCAAATTCTATTGTTTGGGGCACGAGGAGGGGCAGTGAGCGACGGAGAAAAAGAAGAGATAAGAGGAGCATTAGTGATTGAGGATGAAATTGAGGATGAGAGTTTTGTTTGGTTTCACAGTGACGGAGAGAAATTTAGTAGTGTTGTTAGTGGTATTAATGATATGACTTGGAGTGAGAAAATGTAGCAGAGGAAATATGTACTTTGGAACAGAGCTAAGTGGCCTAGAATGAGTTGTAGTATTCCCTAGTGATTAATTGATTTGGAGTGATTGAATGAGTCAGAGGAGGCATCTACTGTGGAACTAACGTATGGGGTCTAGAATTAATCATAGTATTGATAGTGATGGTATGACTTGGATTGTGATAATTCAACAGAGGTACGGGACCTAGAATGTGTTGTAGTAGTAGTACAGATGGAGTTTTAGAGAATGGAACGGAGGGAGGGAGTCTAGAATGAGTTGTAACATTGGTAGTGATGGTATGACTTGGTGTGACAAAAGGGAATATAGATAGCAGTGCGAATGAAACGGAAAGGGTTGAAACTTTCACGAGGGAATGACAGAAGGAGCGAACATGGAAGTTGTCCATCTCCTAGTTTAGAGATAATTGTGCTTTGAGTTGTAGAGTGAGACATAATCAGTAATAGTGGTAGGTGATGATAGCGATCTTGAGAGTGGTTCGAATTACAACTATTGCCTAGTTTGAAGAGGTGTGGTGGAGCATCAAAAGCCACAATTTCAATTATTTTCTTTACAGCTCGATTGGATTAATCGTAATGAGAACTTGAGACAAAGGAATGACCTACAATGAATAGTATTTGTAGTGGTGATGGCATCGGTTATAGTGAGACAGAAGGAGGACTTACAATGACTTGTGGTACTTGGAGTTTGTGGTGTACAGATTGGAGGGTGAGAGTATTTTGAATCTCGAGTCTGAATTAATTTTACAAATTTCTTGGGATTGCGGTTCCGACTGGTCCAGTAGGAGTCAGCCAACGTGAGTCAGCAGAAAACATCAACAAATTGCATCTTGTCTGCAACGTTAACGTTGTGTCAACGATTTACATCGTTTCCGCAACGTTAATTAACGATAATTTTGTCAAAATTCGTGGTTCGGATTCAATTTAAAATTCTTATCATCGACAGTGCAGCGCATGTAAACGGTAGGAAATTTTGAGCACAGGATGAACTTCAATCTTGGATGGGTTGGAATGGATGCAAATTCGGTGTCGATGAGAATTTGCTGTTGGGACAGGTTTTCAGAGCTCACCAGGTCGTTATCATGCACCACACCACACCTCTTTGATCATTACAACTCTTCCTTCAGAGGTTGTGTCCCATTATCTCACTTGAACAGTAGCATCTCCGTTAGCACTCAGTGTCGTTCATTCCCATTGAAGACCTTCCTCTGTTTCACGCTCACACTACAATAATCATCTCATATTGGCATTCTATTCAAGCGACGTTCCTCCTCCGTTGAAGACCATGCCTCCGATCCTTTCGATTTAATTTATCTCACACACTTCTACCAGCAACATCACCGCATCTACTACTCTTCCTCCTCCAGCAAATCCTTTCCCTACACCATCGAATTAAAACTCGATCCACTATTTCACGCTCACAGTCCAATTGCAATAACACCAATTCTAGGTGTCATTCTCTCACTCCAACCCTTTCTTCTGATTCACTCGCTATTCACTATCACTATCCTAAAATCTTTCTCAATCCCACTTTCTCACTTGACAAACATCACCACCACCATTATTGCTTCTCTCCTGTAGCAGAATCTAAACCACAATCTTTTAGATTCCAGGCATCACACTACCACTACTTCTCACTCTCGATCTGCTTATTCCAAGCATCGCTGCTATCATCACTATCACCATGACTCATACAATCTTAGTGTCTCATGCGAAAACCATTATCACAACCACCACCAATACTACTACTGATCATTCTCCAACACGACATTCCTCGGTCTCATTCCAAACATTGAATAACATCGCCAGAGTATCACTCTCACCATCAACATATTAGTCATCCTCCTTCATGTCCTGCCTCGGTCTCCCTCTGGCGATCCAATTACCAACTTTCCAACCATATTAGTCAATCTTAATCTTGTCTTACACTTTCAGTCCAAGCATCACCTCAGCCTCCCTAACTTAAAATCATTCTCAGCAAGGCCTTCTTGTCTCACTCACTTCTACTACTAATCCCCCACCAACAAATCGTTTCTCTGCCTCATCTCAATCTCACTCTCTCACTTTAAACCCACTCTCGGTGTCGCGAACTCACATACATGAAACTCTTAAACCCACTCTCGGTGTCGAGAACTCACATACATCAAACTCAACCTACACATACATCTCACTCTCTCGCTCCAGTTACTATCCTCACCATTATCACTACTCATTAGATGTTTTATCTTCTCACTTCAGAAACATCATTCCAAAATCCATAACTACCAATCCTCAGTCTTACTCTCTTACTCGACCATCATTACCAGGTTTGTCCTATTCAATAGCTCCAAAAATCAAAACTGATCCCCCTCTCAATCTCATTCCAAATCCTATCATCACTACCATGACCTCAGTCTCTCTCTCTCTCCAATGCACACATGCACACCGATCACCACCATTAACGTCTTTGGTCTGTCTCATCCTCTCACTTAAAAATTGTCACTACTGCCACAACCATCCCCCTTCAGCAAATTTTTATCCTGTCTCACTCTCTCAATTCACTTGGTATCACCACCATTACTACTCCTCATAAACATTTTCTCTGTCCTTCCCACTTCAACCCTCAAACTAACCTTCTCACTCCAAACCTCACTACCACTATTAATCATTGAACCTACTTCCTCGACCTCACTCTGTCACCCCAAAATGTATGAGCCACCCTCTCACTTCAAATATCAATGCAATCATCACTACTATCCTTCTTCTGTCTCACTCCCTCAATTCCACGCATATTGTAGGTCCCTCCTCTGTATCACACTCTCGGCCTCCAATTGGTACACCATAACTCCAAATGCCTCCCTCTGTTTCACTATAACCGATGCCATCATCACTACAACTACTACACATTGTAAGTCATTTTTGTCTCAAGTTCTAATTCTGGTTAACGATCCCCGGTGGATGAATGGTAACGCTCGCTGCCTTGTAATCAAGGAATCACGAGTTCGATACCCGGTAGAGACACAAGTTGTTCGGAGCCCACGTTAAACTGTACGTCTCGTCCTTAGAAGCTTACCAGCTAGTTTAGGACGTTAATAACAATTCAATCAAATATACATTGCGGTTAATCCAATCGAGCTGTAAAGATACACTTGGAAATGTGGCTTTTGATGCCTCACCACACCTCTTCAAACTAGGCAATGGTGGTACTTTGAACTGCTACTATCAACACCTATAACTACTAACAGAATCGCTACTATTAACACCTATAACTACTCACAGAATTGCTACTATCAACACCTATAACTATAAACACCTACCCATCCTTGTCTCACTCTCTTACTCCAGTTATTATCGTCACCACCACCACTACTGCTCATTGGGTGTATCATCTTCTCACTTGAAAACGATCATCACCACCCCAAAATCCATCACTACTCATCCTCTGTCTTACTTTCTCACTCCATCATCATTACTAATCACTGTAGGTCCTTGCTCTGTCTCACCCTACCACTCCAAAAGTCAAATCACACTTCTCTTCAAGCCAGGTGATAGACAACTTCCAAGTTCGCTCCTTGTAACTCCCTCTCGTGAAAGTTTCAACCCTCTACCTGTTTCACTCCCACTGCTTCATATTTTTCATTTTCTCACACCAAGTTATACAACCACTACCAATACTACAACTCATTCTCCATGTTTTAATTTTTTTAAGGCTTTAGGCATCTAAGTCTCATGTCAATCTCATTCTAGACTTCCTACCTATTTTCCATTCATTCAGACTCCATGACTACCACCACTACAACAAATTCTAGGTCCCCTACCTCTGTTCCATTCTCTCACTCCAAGTCATATCATCAATACCACTACAAACACTACTAAATTTATCTCCGTCACTGTAAAACCCAACAAAACTCCCATCCTCTATTTCACTCAATCACCAACACTTCTCCTCATCTCTCCAACAATACAATTTTACTCCGTCGCTCACTACCCCTCCTCGTGCCCCAACTTACATAATTTGACTCCGTGGTTTCATTCTACCTGCCCTTCCTCTTTTTCTCACTCTCACTTGTAATTAATCCACTTACAGTACCCGTCGCTCGCAGTGTATCATAATTTCTCATCCTAACTCGCATCTGCCCCAGGCACATTTCCTAAGCTCGAACATTTGGCACGGGAGAGTCTTGAGTCCATTGTCTACTGTCTGCAACAGCTCTGAGAGTGTTGTACAAGCAGAAGAGACTTCACTATAGTGAAATCAAGTAGTGGTCAGAATATAGTATGCTGATAGGCAGCGCGCAGTGCTGCCGCCTATAGTTAACGAGCTGCTTATAGAAATGGACGATTTTCCATGGCGTCGTGAATTCTGAGAACTTGGTTTTTTCATGAAAAGTTGAGTGACGTGTTTTCCCAGAAATGACACGATGTCATAAAACAATTATCCTCCGGTGGAAATTTCCATTACAGCATGAATACTGTGAATTTGAGGTTTTGCAAAAAAGTTCAGTGACTAGTTCCCCCACAGATATGATGACTAGAATAAGCTTGGGAATGATGTCTGGGTGGGAGGTGTGGAACGTGTGAGAGCTCTGTTATTGGAGCTAAAAATCCATACTACAATATAAGAAAATGTAATGTGAGGATCCAGGCTTCTACCAAAGATAATAATTCTGGAGATATTTTCATCTTGATCGGATATTTAAAACTTGGCGCTAGAGTGTTGAAACCTTGATCATATTTTTTGATGATTATAAATAACGAATTTTGTTGTCCCTTTAGGGGTTCTAGAATCATCGAAATATATAAATCCAAAATATCAAAGATATTAAATAGTTGATTTCTTAAAAATGGAACTTTGTATCTCGAAAACGGTTACGGATATAGTAAAAATAACATTTTTCGACTAACTCAAAGAGTAGGGAAACATATTTTAAAGAAACCATATAGCAATTTCATCGATCTACTTCTGCTGGTTTAGAATTAACAATTTCGAAAACTAAGTGCCCCCATTGATTTTTTTGGGTAACTTGATCCCCGTTGTGGTAGAAGGTTGAAACCTTCATTATTATAACTTGACCCCCTGTGAACGTAGTGTCGAAACCTTGAACATTATATGATTTTGATGATTATACAAGCCGTAAAGAGATAAGTATTCAATATTTTAAAGCTAGCTCCAATCGTTTTAGAGATATGAGAAGGCTCCTCTGATATTTTAAATAACTTGCCCACCTTTGAAGGTAAAGTGTTAACACTTTGATCATTATGTTTTTGATGATTCTACAACCCGTAAGGAAAAAAATATTTTTGAGCTACTTCCAATTGTTTTTGAGATATGGAAAAGGGGCCCCACAGACATTTTTAACGCTAATAAACCGGAAGTAAACATTCGGTAGGTGCAAAAGCAAGGATTTAGAGTTATAATATGTGCATGGGCAGACTGAGTATACAGCATGAATATAGTGTTCAGATATACAGATGCTTATCAGAATAATGGAAACACCTGAACGAAAGTGCAACTTACCAGATTAATATGGTGTCGGGCCACCTTTCGCCTTCAGAACAGCCTTGATGCGACGTGGGATGGAGGCATTGAGGTCGTGAATGGTAGCAAGTGGAATATTACACCATTCCTCGTGCAGGGCATCGGCCAGTTCTGTGAGAGAGGATGGAGGTGGAAATCGTCGCCGGAGTCGTGTTTCCAAGATGGCCCACAGATGTTCAATTATGTTGAGATCTGGGGATTGGGCGGGCCAGGGGAGGTGTTGAACTTCATCCCGATGTTCCTCAAACCACGCTGCAACAACTCCAGCTGTGTGAATGGGTGCATTATCATCCTGGAATATGGCGTCATTGTCCGGGAACAACATCCGGACCATAGGATGCAAGTGGTCTCCTAAAATTGCGACATAATCGTTGGCAGTGATGCGTCCGCGAAGTGTGACCACAGGACCCAATGAAAACCATGATATTGCGGCCCACAGCATCACCGTGCCGCCGCTATGTTTCACAGTTGGGCGGAGACACTGCAGATCATACGCTTCTTTGGGCGTTCTCCACACATAAACACGGCCCGTGGTTTGGAATAGGGTGAATGGTGACTCATCCGACCATACCACACGTTTCCAGTCGTCAACGGTCCAAGTTGCATGGTCGCGGCACCATTTGCGGCGTGCTAAAGCGTTCTGGTCCCTGATGAGAGGTTTGGCCCGTGCAACACGACCCCGTAAGTTCATGTCATGTAATTCGCGGCGGACTGTGATTGTCGAAACAGGTTGGGGGAGGTGCTGATTGAGTTCCTCCGTCACTTGCGCCGCAGTGGCACGACGGTTCCGCGTGACAATGCGCTTTAATACCCGGCGTGCCCTGTCACTGATGCTTTTCTTCCACCCACTGTTCCGCTTCCCCGATGTGGTTTTCCCGTGTGTTGTGTAGGCCGTCATCACCTTCGACACTGTCCCTGGCGACACACCTAACACACTAGCCACTACCGTCACACTCACTCCACATAACCGCGCACCAACAATTTGCCCTCTTTGAAACTCTGAGAGGTCCCCCATTTTACACTACCTCCGTCTGCTGCAGCCACTGCACACTCCTGTTCCACGACGCCTGACGTAGTATGGAGACCGACCTAGCACACCACCACCAGCAGTCCGGCGTTGCGGTCGCAACGACACCACTGCCAACCCATACATCTGACGTGTTGCCAACTACAGGTGTTTCCATTATTCTGATAAGCATCTGTATATGTATATACCTAGACTGTATATCATAACCGATAGACAGGATAAATGTGGTGACCGAGAGATCCCCGGTAGAGTATATACCTAGACAATGTGTGAGTACGTAGCAAATAGTCTACAGGAAAAAGCTATGGGACGACGTAATCTAATAAAGGTATGAGATGAGACGGAAAAGTATGAGATGAGTATACGTTTTGTAGTTTTAGTAAAAGCCCATATAAGCGATCAGATTAAATACTGTTTTTCATTTACGCTTATCCTAGAATCGGCACTTTTATACTAGTTCCAGGAATTCTAGGAGAAAGAGAAAAAAATAGAAGGCGGAAGCGGGACGTGAACACGAGTTGTTCAGTTAGAAGTCGTGCGTTCTACTTACTGGACTAAACTTCCAGTAATAAAGCATTAGATGAAAACAGTATATAGTGTTTGAAATACATTGCCCGAGACCCAAACCATCAGCAAAGTTACTTCCACGACTTGCGCCAAGTTAAAATCATGTTTTCTATTTGTCGATTAGATATCGTAATTCCCATTCACTAACAATATTTTCCATTTCTGCTGAAGTGCGTGATCAAAATGGCGGTGACAAATACTTTATCAAAACGGCATGTTCGGTTACCGTTTTCTCTTTGTGTGCATGTGTATATTTCACTCGAACTAAAATTTGGAAATTTCCTGTACCGCAAAATAAATCTCTCGATGTGTCTCCAAGATTACTACAAAAACACTCGTACTTAATATATCAATGCATGTTCCCCAAATTTTTAACAGTGTAGAAAATGTAAAACATAATCTTATATATACAGCAAAATAGAAAATATGAATTTATGAAGCAAATTTAATAAAATAACATATCACCTAAAGTCTAAAATATTTATTTATCTAACAGGTTGAAAAAGAGAACGTTTAGATCAGAGTTAAAATGCAACATCACCAAGAAACAAGAGACTAAGTGAAAACATTTTAATGTGTAAAACAAGAAACATTTTTAAAAAAATAATTCAGGAGTTTGAAGCTCGTTACGCTATTTAATTGTTCTAATTGTTATTTTGCTCCGGTTTTACTGACCATATTTCCTTTTTTCTGTCATCATTACCTTTCTTAAAAGATAATGTTGGAAATGGTCTTTGCGTTAAGCGTGCAGAAAGTTTTCTTCCTTAATATTTTGGAACTCGAAAGCAATATACAAAGTGGACGCGTCTATGCTTTGAACGGCTGAATAAAATGTTATGGGAACATTTTCTATTTCAAATACAGTACTATTCGCAGTGAGAGAAATGTGTCAGTTACGTGGTGCTTATTGATCACATTCTATAATAAACCATCTTATACCGATTTCTATATATACAAGGAAATAATAGTCATTCCTTGGTTTCCAACAGACGTAGATAATGTAGTTTTCAAAAGACTTAAGGAAAAATTAATGGAGCTAGGTGGAGTATATTTTTTATTTCAGATGGGTTAGTTTTATTGTAAGTACTGCAGTAACTAATTTATATGTTTTTAATTTAAAACAAACAACTGTTGATTAACGTGCAATTAGTTGTAAGCAGTATGTGGAGACAGCATTTTCTCGAAACTGAAAATATATTTTTGTGTTTAGTACTAAAGCTAAGGAAGTGGTGAGGTGATAAAGTACTCGTCGTCTGATAACAGTGACAGTTGATACAGGTTCCAGTCATTTTCAGTCTGTAGTTTATTTCTTATATAAATGTTTTAACATTATAGCAGTATCTTCTCTTGATGAAATGACAGTTCGTGTAGAAGCTATGAATAAATCATCATGCAACAACCTCTATGTACGTCACAGGTTAAAATAAATCCTACATGTTTCAACCTTACAAGGGCTAGTGCGATAATAGTATGCAGAGAACAACATTGATATTGACGTTAAAACATACATCATTGGCCTGTTCTTTCGTATTCGTGTCATATACACAGGGGTTGATTTCGGTCCTGACTCGGCCTGGCCAGGTCAGGCTAAAAGTTTCCAGAGACCTGGCCGGGCCAGGCCAGGCCAAGTCCTGCTGTAGTCCGTTATACTTCCATTTTCCTTCTGTAGATAAATAAAAAAATACTTTACAAAATCAGTCGGATTAAATTTTAGATACTGTACCAACTGACTGTTTAAATTCTTAATACGTGGTTCCTCCTGCTGCATAAGCTCTCAGAAGGATTGTCAATTCATCTAGCTTCGTGCTTGCCCAAAGTTTCTTTCAAAGAAACCTTTCCGCAGAATAGTTGTACATTTCACTTTTGAAGTCTCCATAGTGTTGTGACAAGGTTCGATATACTATTGTCATACTAATCTCTTAGAACGTTTCTGGAGCAAATTTGCTTGCTATGGGAACAATACTCCCGGTGTCTCCCCAAAGAAAGTCTGATAATTTTACAGACTCCTGCAATCGGGTCCGAACCAGAATCTTCCGGTTCGGTTTTACACCTACACGCATCCAAGCCTCCCCCCCACACACACACACAAAAAATGAACAAGCCCGAAAAGTGAGTGGTTGCGCTCAGCCAACACCCAGTCTTGTGGCTGAACCGACGTTTTATGGACTCGTATTGAAATGGGCGAGTCGGACGCAGATGCGGAATTTTCCCAATCCACACAAAAAATGCACTGTAAGGTTTGTTAAATCGGATGTTAGACGTTAAATTTGCTCTATTTAAATAGCACACTGTACAACAGTTTTTGAAAAAGAAATCATTTCCATGAACACACGGACACAGGGTTTTACAGGTTGGTCTGTTTACACACGAATTTAGATAGCTTTGGTAAACTTAATTCTGTATGCGCCATTCTAGTATCATAACTTTTATTTCGGTCCGTCTCACTTAAATGAGTGCGATAATCCCTTGTTATACAGCATTTTTTTTTTTTTTTTTTGTAATTCAAGGTTTATTTATTTAAGCTACTATTTACTTTAACTGATACTCTTCCCACCCACCGCGCCCGCCAATGTTTGAATGGGAAAGTAGCTTTTGCGAAAATGGCAAAAAGAACTATGGCCAGTGTTGTTAGGTGTACAGATGTATCACTCACACTTTTATTATGTCTAATTTAGTAGACCTTTGTGAAGGTTATTGCTGCTAGAATCCTGTATGGTGCATTTTCTCTTTACTCCCTTCTTAAACCACTCTTGTTTCCCTACTCCCAGTGTGATTGTGAAACTGCCTTGAAAGAGATGATAGTCATCTGGCAATCTATGACGCAGAACTGAAAAAATTAATTGTGAATATTTTTTTTTCTTAAAAGCTGAAAAATAACCCCATAGGTTTATTTTTCTTTCTTTCTTTCTTTCTTTCTTTCTTTCTTTCTTTCTTTCTTTCTTTCTTTTGACTTCTTTCTTTTTCAAACACAATCAGATCAATGAGTGGGTCCCTTTGCCTGCTGGTCGAAATCTTCCTTAACACTACTGTGACAAATGAAAAGAAATATATAAATATTATCTTTCGTTGTACTTTATTGCACCAAGTGTCTCTCCATTGCAGCCTGCCCCGTCTTTGATAAAAGAACCAAGTTCATTACCTACGTTACAATTCACCGCCTGACCCAAACCCCAAGGTCCCCGCTTTTCAGCTGATTTTCGGAAGTGGCACAAAACTTGCAGAAGCTGGCAATAAAACATTCAGTAGTCAAATAAAGCCGGTCAATCTCACTTCCATGTTCCATTGCTTCTTCCCTGAAATAAAATGTGCAATATTTCCCATTTATTTCTCGTTAAGTTTCGACGCATTTGATGTTAAAACTTCAAGTTGGTTTGCTCCTGCCGTGAAACTGTGAATAGCTGCCTGTCTGTATTTTAATTTGTGTTACAGTGTTTGTGCGTGTGTGTACATATCGTGAGTGATAATTACCTAGGATATGTGTACGATAATTTTTAAATTGATTGGTTAATTGAGGTTTTACTCAGAAATTTGACCAAGCACAGTATCAATTTTGATTCTCAGACATTTTAGGTAGGTCAGACAATGTATTTTATTGTTCTATTACCTTTCGTGCAACTCGCTGTATATGTTAATAGTTTAGTGTTGTGAATGAGTGTAGTTTCTGTACATTTGAGCAAACGTACGCCTCAGTACATTTTCTGTAGGACCAAATAGGTCTACAGCAGGGTTGGATTTATATGATCCCCTAATTCAGTGCCCCTTCCCCATTTCTCTCTTTATCTCCATTACTAACATGATTTCAATTCCATTTATTTCCTTTAGGCATCTCACAAGTCAGGCTCAGGCCGGGATAGAGCGGGGAGAGGATATTGGAGATAGTCGGTCAGGTCCTAGTTTGTAGGTACCATCCCGGCTCTACCTGGTGAAACTGAGGAAAAGCTTAGTTCGGATGGGCGGACGCTGGTATCGTTACCAGGACCTTCCGTTTGCTAAGCCAGCGCTCTACTAACTGAGCTACTACGGCTGCTCGGCAATAAGATTTCAAATTTCTTACATTTAATATGAACGAAATATTAGAAACGCAAACGTTCCATCGATTATTTTCTTTCTTCATTTCCCTTCCTTCACTTCTTTTAACTGACGTAATAATATTCGAGAATGTGCATCTTCGAAACCTGTTATCCTGTCTAAAAGAGCTATAAGTTTCTGACGACTGATTTTGTTCAAAGGTCTACTATAGCATATTTAATATCTCCATGAAGAAACTATGCACAAACGACAGCTCATTATTATAATTGATGTCACCATATTTTACAGCTCTTCAAATATTACAAGTAACATCTGAGTACAATACCAGTGCGATTAAATGTAAGGAGTGAGCTTTGCTATCCAGTTATAATTTGTAAATTTCTCAGCAGTATGTAATGGTGTGTTTTTTGTTTAGATTTTTTCTCCATTATGGCAAGATATTAAAAAACTTAAATGTAAAACCATAGGTTAAAAAATATCAAAAGACTGAAAGTCTGTGTGGAGTGAAGTGAAATAGCACGCGTCCACTCTAAGCACAAATAACAGAATTATAGGTTTGAAATTGGTATTGCATCTCATAGAATATATTGAGAAATACTTATTTTCCTTCTTGGAAAATGTTTTAAAACTATTGCAATATATTTTTATATATTTTTAGTAGGCCTAACTTTTTTTTTGTAAATTAGCACTTTATTTTGTAAATGTAATAATGTTATAATAATATATTTCTATTATTCGCAAAACATTTTCCTTCTATAGAGAGAATTTGGAAACGTTTAAAAAAATAAATTAATATTTTAGAAATCAGTCCTATGTTCATAGTGAGGTTGTTTTTTAACGAACGAAAATATTTTGTGAGTAATATACGCTACCCGTCCAAAATTACCACACAAATACAGTATTTAAAGCGTATTCTTAATAATTGCTACGTATTTTTGAAACCGTTTTAAACATTCTATTAAAATGATTTCGTTTAATTTTTATTATTTTTAATTTTAAGGTATCTAGGCAACTTTGGCTAAGGTCGGATGGGCTATGATAAGATAAATTGGTGGAATGAATAAAGTGGGAGGAAAACAGGAGCATCCCCAGAAAACCCACGCACACGGTGCTTGTCTACCACAAAATCCGCATGGCATTAGCAGCGAACGAACCGACAACCTCTAGCAGCAGAAGTGATCGCTTTACCATTAAGCCCACAAAAAAATAATTCTCTGTATTAATAAATGATTATATCGTATTTTGCAAACATTCTTTGCTTCAACTAATATACGTACTTGACAACATAAAACCATCTCCACTATAGCGCATACAGTTCATGAAGCACTGATACCCATTCTTCATGCTGACCCCGATGGTCAAAGTTGCTGGTTCGATTTTTTTCTAGTTCGCTAGTTCGGATTTTCGATGCTTGAAATTACTAGCGTCCGGATTATCCAGCTGGTCATAATTATAAGTTTAACCAGAAACGCAGTATACTAAAATAGGCCTAATAAATATATGTCAACATAAATAAATAGACAGGATAATGTTAGTATAGAATCGCATATTGAAAAATGCTGCGATAAGTCGGTCACTGAAGCGACCGGGAATAGAACACGGATGCACCAGTTGCACCCATTAATGCTAATTGTTCTACCATTATGCTATGGCTGCAGCGATGACTTCTCTGGATATGTGATATTCCTTTTACCTAAGATAAACCATTTAATCACTACTGATATACAAGGGCAAGGGACTCCCCTTCTTATGTACATTGTAATTAACAAATCTCTCTGGAATTTCAGGTCTGAGGATTACTCAATATACAAGAGAAAGATGCCTGAAAACGATAAATTACAATTCATATTCTACAACTAACTGGCCAGTAGGAAATATATTTTTTCAGTTACGATCTTTACTTTGTGCTAGTTCTAAATTTAAAGAATCTTGCAACTATTAGACTTGAATAAGAATGAAAATATAAATTTTGTAACATCTCATAATAATCGAGATAATAAGGCGAGCCAATGGCACACACTCGTAATAAATAAACTTTATTTAGGACTATGGTCGGTGGGGGACAACGAGAATGAGAAAGCAATTATCCCCTTTTAAGTTTTTAAATCCCTAATTTTATGTATCTTTTCTCTCTAGTTGAATGCGCGAGAGAAGAGTATATGTTTGTTTGGTGGGGTGGGGAGCAACTGCCCCCTCACGGCCCCAATCGCCGGCCATGTAATCCTTCCCCTTCCACGCAGTATATTCTTCCGCTAAGTAGTGAGCCAGGCCAAGAAATGAAACCGAAATCCACCCCTGTCATATACAAAACGTACAACGTTTATAAGTACTGTGAAAACATAACATATGCATTACAGTGGATAGGTATAGAACATCAATCTGCAAGTTTGGGTTCAAATCCCGTTAAGCAGTACTGTGTTTTTCGCATGCGCAAGTGGAAATATTTATTTATCTCTTGAAAAAGAGTTGTACTGATAGGGGAATCTAAAAAATGGATAGTTAAGAAGATTAAACAGTTGTCTGTGTGAATGAAGGTAGTACATAATAAATGTAATTTCTTTATTTCTTCCTTTTTCTCTCTTTTTTCATTGTTCATCGTTTAGTGGTTTTGTCTCTTCTTCCGCTTTATTCTCCACATGTGGGTGTCTGTATGTTCTAACTATTTTAATATAACGTTAATAAATGTTTAATTATTACAACTTTATATTGCTGTATAAAGTTAATACTGTCATGTTCTGAATATATCTAAGTTGGGAACTCGGCAGACATTAATCTGACATATTTCCTCTCTAGTTTTCACATTGGAACTGATATATGTATTGTGTATATACTTTATATAACATGGTTTTCATATTGAAAAGAACAAAAAAAAAAAAAAAAAACCAGAATTATTAATTTTTTCTACCACTGAAGAGAATATGGAAGAACATTTTAACATAATTATATAGCTTATTCAATGGTAAACATAATGTAGGATTCTTAAGTTGGGATATTATTGGGATTCCTGCCTCCTCTGAAACAGTTACTGGTAACAATGCCAGAAATTAAACCAGCAAATGTAAGGCTATCGTTCCGCTAAATAGTGAACAAACGTTAAACCGACTGTATGAACGAAAGATAGAAAGTGATGAAGTACAAACTGTGGTTCGCACTTTTATTACTATCTCCATTATTAGCAGAACGTGGATTGCCAAATAAGACACAGAGAGACGAAACTTAATATGATGTTAGGAGAAAGTTATAGACCTCCTACGCACTAGCATTTTTACACCTTAACCTACGTAACAAGGAGCAATGAATTCGCCATGTTCCTACGCCATCAGCTGAAATTTAAGCGGAGAATGGCGTATATGAAAAATAGGCTGTAAGTTGAAACAAAGTTCCCAAATCTCGTCTATATGTATCTGATTAAAAATATGGGTTCTAGCGCAAAGTACAAGATTGTAAGTAATCATGTGATTTCAAGCTTGCAGTATACATATTACATTGCTGTTGTAACAAAAGTGATACATGAATAAACTTCTCAATTTAATACAATTAAGCTGAAATCACTGGAAATGATCTTAATGAAAAAATATTTATTGTATACAGAAGAGCAATTATGTGTGCTACACACCCCCTTCGAAAAAGATGTAACGAGAATTATACGATGTTCAAGAGCTAAGTCGAATTATGTAGAAATTACTGATATTTACAATCGCCTTTTATTTTTGAATATGCATAATATCATTTGTATCTGAACTATAAATTTATTTTGAGTTGTGTTAAGAAAGACAAAGTCCAACGTAACATACAGATTACTCAGATCAGTCACAATTTTGCGGGTAGTTTCTTTTGTTCTTTTACAAAAATGACATTAAGGATTGAACATTTGTCAATGAATCGCATTCCATATGACCACTTTCTAATCTAAAGTTTGCAACACATCACATAAGGACAACTTTGTCACAATTAATAGTCAGAATTCTGATTCTCTCAAAATTGATTGATCATTGAACACGTATCAAAAAAATCTCACGTTATATAGGTTCTCAACTTAATGACAATTAACTGTCAAGAATATATTTAACATTTTTGAAGGTTGATCCTATTTACTGCGCCCTGTGCCAATTCATCCTTGATACTGTTACATTGGATTGCATTGCGTTACTTTCTGTCATGTTCTTCGGATACAGTTTCTAAAAAATCTGATAACATTATTTAGTGACTTGTGAACTTGCTTGCCTAGTCTCATTTCATAATATGATTAGTTACAAAATAATGTATCACCAAGATATTTTTCCATGGGCATTCATATTACGTCGACACAAAGTAACTCTAGGGGACTTCAAAGTACCCGCGCGTACTGATGTCAAGAAAACTCGAAAACTATATACAGCGTTTTCTCTAGAAAACTCTATACAGAGAAAACTCCAGAAAATGTTTATGTAGCGAACTACTTGCAACATTCACTTTGAATAAAATTCCTATGCTGGAATATAAAGTTTGGATATATCATATTCTTGCGTTAGACTTACTGTGCTTGAAGGGAATTGAAGACAAGACAAGGTCCTACTGGATTAATCATCCATTGAAAATACTCGCAGCAACTAAATTCTTGGTCATTAATTTTGCATAGTTTTAATATCGAGCTGCAGTGACTCAGTTTCTGAAAGGACAATAACAGAATTATTTAAAATAATTACAGGACGTTACGATTATAAATGTTAATAATTTTATCTAGGCAATATATATCGGACAAGCTCACGAATTGTACACTTCTTTTACACTTTATGTGAACTCAGTAGCTTACCTGAAACCTATAATACACATAAAAATAACACTTTACTTACTAACTAAAGGATGCTTTTCAGCTCTGGATAATGAACGGGAACTGAACTGTATTTTACTGTTTTATTGAATGTAAGGAACTCATATGGAATAACAACGATATAATTGAATAATAATGGATAATAGGATTTATATAAAACTGGGAATATTATACTGATTGATTATTTGAATCTAAGCAAACATAAAGTATTCTCTGATAACGATCTTTCTATTAAGTAGAATTAGAGTGGTCTTGAGTCACTAAATTGAAAAGGCCCTTGCACGTACCTGTTATTACTGGCATATGATGTCTCTGTTTCAAACCAATTTCTTCCTTTTCACGGGACGAAGACCGAGATGATCACTTAAATATGAGTTCATGTGTCTATCGTTCTTTCACTCGGTAAAACGACGAATCTTGCTATTTTGCAGAGATTGTCTTTTCCTTTTCTTCATCTTGCGATGAATGATACGTTTGTTTGTATTCGAAATGTCTATCATTCAACACTCGGAAGTTTAAGTTCGATTTGTAACACAAAGTCAAAACGACTATTTCAAACTGTACATTTTCACTTGTAACGAAACTATAAGCAAAATCTCTTGACGATGTTAGTTGGTCGATGTAGAAATCAAGAGTGGCTCTGAAAACTAAGTTCTGTCTGGTTTTATTGCATTGTGATTTTCTTGTCCTTCTCAGAAAAATGGGCTATAGAACTTTTGTTATAGGAGTTGATGGGCTGTAGATATAGTTCTTTCTGTCAGTCTGAAAATCTTTAGTTCCCATAGATGACAGGAAAGTAATTTTGAAATCAAGGAAGGGGGAGTTTGGGAACCGGATTTGGGAAGAGGTCTTTGGTGAAATTAGGAGTGGGAAGGAATGTAAATTTATTTTATTTTTGTCCTTCTAGTGAAAAACCGGGTTCGGATCTTACACATATTTCTTATTGCTTGTTTTGATCTCCAGGTGAGAAGGAATCTTACTTGTTCAATTTACGGTGTGAATTGTTCTTGTAAAAGCTCGTTTCATAAATAGTTCTTTATTATTTTTCCATTGTCGTTTCCTGTTTGTTTGAGAGCGCT
>JAGDQP010005805.1:0-15201 GCA_022664845.1 Lepisma saccharinum | reverse complement strand
ATATTAGGGAAGATCGAAAAAATGTTTTTCAAAATTTGATAAGCCGTAGTGCGGAAAAGGTACCTTTCCTAACAGTGACTTCACACATATAATTTGAGTTTTTTTTATATAACTCCTTCGGTTGCGGCATCGCCCTTGAAGCTTCTCTGTGTTGATAGATATGCAACCCGCGCAAGCAAACTAAACTATTATTTTCAACATTTCATTGGACGATATGTGGCCAGAACATTTACGTAAATGTGCCTGACTCATAAACTAATGTATATTTAGTTATTCGGGGGCATAGTAGTTCAACACAATATGCAGCTCTGTACTTCATTAGCGCTAAAAAAAATAAATTAACGCAGAACTCATCACGAAGAGGTGACACCACTTCGAGTTCTACCCGCCCAGCCAGCCACCAATGATCTCTGGGTATTCGAGAATATTGTTGTTCTTAGACAGCATAATCGTTTTTTTTATTTCTCACCTTCTTTGCACTTCTGGGTTTGTTTCGCTTTGATGTAGGCATCTCTCTATTCAGAGCCATACACGTGCCACGCTACTTCAATGACTATTTTTACAATGTCCTGTACGTCTTGCGTTTGTCACGGCAATCTCTATAAGTCTCCTACCGGCATAGCAACAGCGCTTATATTTTCTTTGATTTTTTCATTTGAAAGACAACGGGTAATCTCAAGCCCAGTTACTGGTGTGGTAAAACGATTAATCATTTCGTTGTACTGTTGTGCATTGAAATTTATTATTTGAACATTGAACTAGCCTATAGACTTTATTGGATACTTTATTTATTAGTCTCCAGGCAAAAGCCCTTGGATTCGCGTGGGGGACTACTAACATGGTCAGAAGATTTTACGGGTGAGCATAGTACCGTTGATTTGTACAACTGACAGTACTCTTTCTTCGAGATGTTGAGTTAGTAATGTTGGAAAGCACTTTATACTCCATTCCTGGTCTATAAATAAAGGTTCTTGTTTTATGCAAAACCACACAGGCACGTACCCTTCGTTACATATCTTGTCAACAGCTGAAGTCCTTAGTTAGGTTCAGAGGTACTGACGTACAATCACGGTATCCGGCATGCTGTTGTGAACCAGTGCGACTGAAACGTTGGCCCAAGTTTTTGTTGCGTAATGTTTCAGAGCACTTTCCAGTAGAAATTGACCGACATATATCGTATGAATACATTTGGTCAGTGCTTAAATCGTTGGCATTTTGCATTTCTGATAGCCAATGAAGAAGAATTAGTTTAAATGCGACTATTGGTAGCTTTTCGCTCTGTACCAGCTTAAATCCAATTGGATCAATAAATGAGTCTGGCCCTGTTATTACACCTTCTAGCACATGCATTAGATGCCTGACGGGAAGTTCAATTGCATGAAAAACACACAATATAGATTCTGGACTTGTATGTTAAGGACCTTTTTAGCCAAGCCAAGGCTCCATTCGTCTTCACTGTATAACCATCCGACCGCCTCCAATTCTGAAGTATCAGCTCCACTCATCAGGAAAGTCTAGTAACAATGTAGAAATTTCTTTCCGTTTCCTGAACTTGGGCTCATATGTACCAAGTATGTGACCCAGGTTAAAGAAGAATTGTCATAATTATGTCCTTCTTCCATTTTTCTGCGATATCTCCCACCAATTTCCGTCTGTACAAGGGTTTTGCCTCATCCTTGAAAATAGATGTCTCCAACTGACAATACATTGGATTTTTTCCTCTTCCTGTAGTTCGTTTCCTAGATTTTCCATTACTATTCTAACTTTAGAACTGTCTACGATGATTTAGCACCACTAACCCCTACATCTTGCAGAACAGCTAAAGCAATCAAGGATACTTCTTCATCATAGGCCCCAGTTCCGTACGCAACGGACGCCGCACAACGTAATGGAAGGCGCGTTTGGTGTCGTCTTTCTTTTTATGTTCCTAGTTCGTATTTTGACTATATGGTACTACTAGATTCCTCTATTTTGGTCCTACAGTGTTCGGAAGTTGATTTATGAGTTAGTCTGGAAGAAATCCCTGATGGACCAGCATTGTTCGTTGTCCATATCGGTAGTTTCTGACCTCTTCAATATGAGCAAGGTATTAATTCTACGTTCTTGGTTCTTCAAAAGCGCGGGGCGATTTCCCCGCCTTTCTCCCTCATCCCCTCTTGAGCGTGACCTTTTCAGTTGGTAAAATAGTATATTTGTGGGATTTCGTCAATCTTCATACAAAACATTCATTTTGTATGCATTAAGAACAAAACCAGAAATATTTTGCGCATTTTGCTGGACTTCTGAATCTTTACATTTCTAAATAAACATTACGTATGAGCCCGCCATGTTTGTTTTGACGTTCTTTCCACATATCGTCCAGTGAAATACGGTTAAATTTCACCAGCGATGCGGCAACCGAAGAAGTTGTCCAAAAATCCCAATTTTTTGTGTGAAGTAACTGTCACGAATGCCACCTTTACGTACTATGCGTTACCAAATATCGAAAGTTTTTTTTTCAATCAACCTTAATATATCGACTCGACTTCAGTGCGAGCGGTCCCGGGTTCGATTCCCCGTGGGAACTAAAAAAAATTAGGTGTTGACCCAGCATCGTGAAGACAATTGGGGAGCTGCTGTGAATAAAAGACGTTGGCTATCACAGTGAGAGCTTCGACTCTCCTCTCCCAACCCGTCTGGCCAGCGTGGGAGCAGTGGACCAACTCCTCCCTTCGGGAAGAGGCCTCACCCATTAGTGGATTGAATATGGCTGTGATTTATATTTATTAATTTATATATACAAGCCATTTTTCGGGTAGCTTCATAATTCCATCGGTGTAGAACTTCTGTGGTTTTTCGTCGAAAAACTTGGCCAATTGATTTTCAGCGGCGCTTCGGTCGGAGAATGTTTTACCATCAAGAGAGTTTTGCAGAGACCGAAACAAATGGTAGTCAGACGGTGCAAGGTCCGGGCTCTACGGTGGATGCATCAAAACTTCCCAACCAAGTTTCGTCAATTTGTTCCGAGTCATCAAAGATGTGTGAATTGAACACAACTACCTTTTTGTTGGCCAATTCTGGTCGCTTTTTCTGGATTGCTTCGTTCAAACCGTCGAGTTGTGGACAGTACAGGACCGAATTGATGGTTTCGTTAGGTTGCAGAAGCTCATAATG
This sequence comes from Lepisma saccharinum, assembly GCA_022664845.1. NCBI lineage: Eukaryota > Metazoa > Arthropoda > Insecta > Zygentoma > Lepismatidae > Lepisma > Lepisma saccharinum. Next base: position 12,048 of record JAGDQP010005805.1, on the reverse strand, counting down.
GACAATTACCTCCTAATCTCACCAAACACTCAACATAACCTTGTTTGCCGACAATCCAGGCTTTGAAGTCGTTTGTGGAGGGTCACCAGCCTTTGACCATGATCGTTTGCGTGTGATATTCTCGTATTTCACCCATTTTTCATCGCCTGTAATAAGTCGCTTGATAAATGGTTCCCTTTCATTGCGTTTCAGCAGCATTTCATTGATGGTAATTCGGTCAATCAAATTTCTATGCGTTAATTCATGTGGAACCCAAACATCGATCTTCTTTTTGTAGCCTGCTCTTTTCAAATGATTCCAGACTGTCATGTGGTTGATGTTAAGTGCCTCCGCTATTTCCTGACAGCTTGCGTGTCGGTCTTGCTCCACCAGTTGCAAAATTTCATCGACTTTTTCAGTGACTGGCCGACCAGAGCGAGGTGCATCTTTGACATCGAAATTTCCGGAACGGAATCGAACAAACCACTCCTGGGTCCTTCGTTCACTCACAGCACTCTCACTGTACACTTCACAAATATTTCTTCCGATATTTCACTCATTTTCAACTCAATACAACAATAACTTTTCACAAGAGCAACGAATTAGAACACCAACTTCACAAAAAATGTAAGCTGAAATGTCACCTTTTTAGCACATGTTCGTTTGAGACAGTCGTTATGCGTTTGTTTACGATGCTGGCAGATATAATTACGTAAAACCCTATAACTTGTGAGTGTTGCCAGATATATAGGCATCAACACCATCTAGTGGCAGAAACCCGCGGAGACTTTTTATATGACCCAATATATATATATATATATATATATATATAGATAGATATATATATATAGTTAACTCATGATGATTCGCGAAATTGAACACACAATTTTAACAAAGAACTATGACTTAACAACAGCGTCAATGACCTTGGTTGAATAACTTATACCCACCCTAACTGGTTGTCGCTGTAAAAATAGGTTTTGCACATGCCGATCGTGACTCATGATTCCTTTCTCAGCACGCGTTCTTCCATTTCCTTTCCCTACATTCTTTGTCTTCACTTACAGTATTGTATGTTCCGTTGTAACATTTAATTGTAGGCCTCGAAAGTTTTGAAGCTATTTCAATGACATTTTCCACATTTCCTTAGAAAATGATGGCGTTTGGAGAACTCGCCAATAAATTGTCCTAAATTAAACTTTAACTACTCTTTCGGGGGTTAAAAGACAAAAGTGAACCTCTCCTACGAAATACGATAATGAAACAATAATTTCAAAACTATGTATTAATTTAATAGTGTTTAATATATGCAAGGACATCCAGCTAGGACATTATAAAACATAATACTTCATACAAACACTTTTTGATACATTTATACCTTTTTGATCGCACAATTCCTGGACATTGAGAGACGCAAAACAAAATCATTACGTTTGATAAAATATTAAATCACAATTTCTTTCATACTTTCACACTACGCAGCTATACACTATTTAATATGCATACAGAATATGATACTATTTAAAGGAATCTGAAAATTGTGCATGCATTAATACATAGTGTGTGTGTGTTAAGTGTAGATTCTAACAAGGATTTGAAACTTTTCCCTCTTATTAGTCGCAATAGACGCTGTAAAGTAACGTTTCATATATATATATATATATATATATATATATATATATATATATTATATAAATTTGATCATTTAATTTGCTACAAAAAAATAGAATCACATTTGCAGGAAAAACATGGAGCGCTGAAACATTTCCACGAATGTATATGAAAATTAAAATTACACTACATATTAAGCAAACGTATGTGATAATGAAACAATAATTAAAAACTATGTATTAATAGTGTTTACTATATGCAAGAGCTTCCAAATCAAACGTTATAAAACGCAATACTTTATACAAACACTTTTTGTTACATTTATATCTTTTTGATCTCACAGTTTCTGGACCTTGGGAGACGCAACGCACAAAATCATCATTTGATAAAATATTAAATCACTATTTCTTCCATACTTTCACACTACGCAGCTATACACTATAAAATATGCATACAAAATATGATACTATTTAATGGGATTTGAAAATTTGGCATACATCAAAACAAAGAAAGTATTATATTTAAGGTAGAATTACATTTCTTGACGGTTGTGTAGTAGCACGTTACTGCATGTAGCTTGAGAAAATACTTACAAGTAGTATAGTAACAGGCGTTTACTACCCTAAAAGAAGTGACATGACTTACATAAGGCTACCTAAACTGAACACACAGGCTATCAAAACGTATATTTCTGCGTTAAAATATATTCTACATAGTTGAAGAAACATTATATACTAGCCTAATTGACATCAATAGAATTTTAATGGTGACTGTCGTGTAAATTTAATAAGCATTAACAAACTTAAGAATTAGACTTCCTTTATATGTTATAAATACATTTAAACGTTCATTCAGATTTCAGTATTCAGATTTCTTCGTAACCCCTAGAATTACTATCAAAATTACTGAACGGTTGAGAAGAGGATACAAATACTCATTGGAAATACCGGTACTGTGCAAACGTATTAGCTCTTTCTTTATTGTTACACAAATCCGACTTTCAATTTTTAATATATTTGGGGGAAGATGTTTTGTTTTTAATAAATTTCCACAGTTAACCTGGTTCATTATTGATGTTATTTTCAGAATTTGATATAAAAGTCTTATAGGCTATTTTTGATGTCTTTCGTGACTTCCCTACACAATCGAACAAATTCCTGATAGTAGGGTTTTGAATTTTCAATTTTGTATGTACAGACTTTATATGATAAATTGTTTTAACCTTGAGTTTCATAATAATGTCTTTAGTAAACCAGCATGGATACTTTGGGACATAATTTCTTTTGCAGGGGACATATTTGACAAATATTTCATAAATAATATCTTAAAGTTAACTATACTAAGTCATTAACATTATTATACTCTTTTAAGCATTTCCAATCAACTTCCAGTATACTTTAAGGTAGGTTTAATGTACTTCATGACATGGTTCTTTTTGCGTCCTTAATTTAAATATTGCAGTGGTTATCTTGTTGAAAACTTTTAGTAAATAATTAATTGTTCAGTTTTAGTTAATTCAGTGGAAATTTATTAAAAACAAAACAAAACATCTCCCCCCAAATGTATTAAAAATTGAAGGTCGGATTTGTGTAACAATGAAGAAATAGCTAATACGTTTGCACAGTATTTCCAATCAGTATTTGTCTCCTCTTCTCAACCGTTCACTAATTTTGATAGTAATTCTAGGGATTACGAAGAAATCTGTCACTTTACCCTCTGAAAACCACAAGATGGGCGCCCATGCACACAGACACACATTTAAACGTAATTTAGTGCTTATAGTTAAGGATAGCACAACACAAGTTGCACCAATACCAGTAACGCGTAAGATTGTGAAATCAGCTTCAATAAAGTAACTTCAGTACTTTAATTATAAATAAAGAAACAAATAATTTTAAGATATTACAACTGCAATGCGAGTGAATTCAATAAATATTGAAACAACTTTCGCTTGATATTTACATGTCGTTTACAACAGCTAAACGTCTGGATTTTTACATCCACCTTTCGTCCACCAGACACCAGATATCCCAGGATGACTACCAAATTTACGTTTAATTTAACAATATTTGCAATTTTCTTCATTTTTAATATTGTTGCAATCTCTGTACGTCTAACCGTTAGTGAACATATTTCCGAACAAGAATTCAGATTTACGCACAAGACATTCAGCATTTGGCACAATAAATCATGATAAGGTAATTATACCTAAAGCAGGTTTGTTATTACCAGGTGTATGCATAAGTAGTTTCCGGTTTACCTAAGAGATGGCGCCAGCGAAAAATACGCAGCGTATTCATTTGACACATACGCCATTTTGATTGTCTGACATTAAACTACAAACACACACAAGTTGAGTGCGACAAACAGTAGCGTCTTTGTTTTATCGTTCAGTGATCATGTCGAAGTTTGTGCCTGAAAAAGAACATTTCCGGCACGCATTGATTTTCTTATTTAACCAAAAGAAAAAGACTGTTGAAAGTCATCGTGTGCTGGTAGAAACATATGGTGAACACGCTCCATCGATTAGTACATGTGAGACATGGTTTCGACAATTTATAAGTGGTGATTTCAATGTGAAAGACAGTGCGCGCTCTGGTAGACCACAAAAGTGCGAAAACGAGCAATTGCAGGTGTTATTGGAAGATGACCCAACTCAAACTCAACAGCAACTGGCAAAAGCATTAAAGAAAGAAAATCCTTTTTGTATCGAATTGTGACGGGTGACGAAAAATGGATTTATTTTGAAAACCTGAAGCGGAAAAAATCCCGATCCTTCAACACCAAGGCCAAATCGCTTCGGCTAGAAGACCATCCTTTGTGTCTGGTGGGACCAAAGCGGTATTGTATATTATGAACTCTTGAAGCCCGGCGAAACCGTTAATGCACAACGCTATCGCCAACAAATGATTAATTTAAATCACGCATTGATCGAGAGACGACCGGCATGGGCCCGAAGACATGGCAAAGTGATTGTCTTACACGACAATGCGTCGTCTCACACAGCAAAACCAATGAAAGACACCTTGAAATTGCTTGGATGGGACATCCTTCCGCACCCGCCGTACTCCCCAGGCCTGGCGCCATCTGACTATTACCTCTTCGCATCAATGGGGCACGCGCTCGCAGAGCAACATTTGAGCAATTTCGAAGACGTTGGAAAATGGCCCGACAAATTGTTTGCCGCAAAAGACAAGCAATTTTTCTGGCATGGTATGCATCAATTACCTGAAAGATGGGCGAAATGTGTAGAAGCCGATGGCCATTATTTTGAATAAAACAAAATTAATTTCACTTGAAAATTACGTGTTTTCTTCACCACAAAAACCGGCAAAAACTTATGCATACACCTCTTACACAGACATGCTTTGGCAATTTTTAAAGACCATAAGTTGTATGTCCCCTCTTATCTTTATACTGACGTTATGAATCAATTAATTTCAGAGACACACTGAGTTTAAGGAATTTCTTAATCAATATGAACATCTAGACAAGTCTCTAGAAGGGATTTAGACTCTCTCTTCCCTTGTGTTTTCAAGACGAACTTCAACCCCTCCATGTGCGTAGGCAATAGACATAGGCGTAGTTTATTATCACTTTTATTTAATTCGGGAACTTTAGGTCTCAGCTTTTTCAACTAGTACAATCAACGACACCACGAGCACTCAATTAAACACGTTAGGCACAATCAGGAATTATTTCGAAACGAAATTCAATATCTGAAACAAAATTTTAAAAATCAGATATCCATTATCGAGATCAAGCAAGTACTTCTACACGTTCGGCAAGGACGTTATAAATGCTTTTGCACTTTAATGTCCCATCAAAGAAAAATAAGTTGTTTTTATTTCACCAGTATTCAACTAACAATGAAATATTACTTTTAGTTTCGGATCCTCTTCAAAACATAATGACATTTCGAATTCTGTCGATAGCTCAGGCACAGTCAATTATATCTTCCCACCCAGTTCTCAAACATAAAATATTCACCCGAGATACGGCACTATTTTATTCCTTAACTGTATCAACTTTATTACAATATGATTAAAAAGAAACAACCATTTCAATTCTTTTAGAAATTCCAATCCTTCACGACTTTTACATCGTTCGTTTATCATGTATTGAATTTAGGGATTATTACAAAAGGAAACATTTGCAATACAAAATACTACAGTTTGTTTACAAAACACCTACAGGATTCTATGAACTAGACGCCGGCTCGTGTCACCAAAAACAACTTCTCTTTATTTGTGAAAATTTATATACATCTCCCACGTCAAAATCAAATTGTTTAAACTCATTTTTTCAAAATATTAGCGCAACTAACTGCCATGCAGAAGTTTCACATGTGTTTTCCCCGATTATTTAAAATATTCGCCATTAGGAGTATTAGTTCAGATCTTCCAGGACATTTAGTCAAACGTAATAGACAAAATAAACTTATTTCAGCCAGGCTTCATCCAACTAATAGTTCGAAATTTATTCCTTACTCACAATATGGATCCGTTCATTTTCAAAATATTGTTTTAGGAAGTAAATTGACCCTAAACGCAACAGTTCACTTTGAACACTTAAATATCTCTTATTCCCTTCAAATTACTTGAGCATTAAATGATGACTTTCCGGGAATACAAACAAAACTTAAAGAGTTAGAAATAAACCTTTCAACACCTTTTCCGCCCTTACTTTCAGTTGAAAATCACAGCACACCCTTAATTTTTCTAATAAGTCTCTCCTTCGTAACTAATTTTGTTTTCATAGGATTTTTCTATTATATTCGTAAACGACCTATGTCCAAAAATTCGGCTACACCGCATCCGGAAGCAAATACTACAACTATTGAATAAGCTTATATTGCTTCAAAATTAACTCGCGATATCTTAGACAATATCGAATATTGTATATTACTACATTATTTAAACACCAGAAATGAGACTTCGTATTCCATTATACTTTAACAGTTAAGATTTTGATACAAAATATAGTATCTTGTTCCACAACCAAATATTGACGATTTGCTATAGACCAATCCGTTATTGGATTGAATTATATCATGTAAATATTATAATTTCCTTTTATATCGATGAAGATCCCTATACAAGATTATACTAGATTTAGATACCAGCCTTAGAAAGCAACTATATGCCATTTGTCACTTGTCTTAAGATTTATTATATTTCATTTCCTTAATTTTGTTCATGATTTCACATATTTTATTAATTTCTACATGTTTATATTTTAATCACTTTTTTCACGTTTTAAGCTTTTATTATTTTGTTCTGAATTCATTTACTCATCCCAATATATTACTCATATAAACATATTTTAACCAATTCAACGTGCACTTCCAAGAGAAAGTGAACAGTTCTTCACGTGTTCAATTAAGGACTAAGTTTCTCCACACGTAAGCAGCTGATATTCCTAGAACATCCTTTGGTTGTCTGTACAAGAATTCCAGTATTAAGTACCAGCTTTAGCTCCAGTTGTGGCTAGCTTTAATCATCTACTGCAAGTAGATCTTCAGCTTCCAGCTGTACAGTTTTCCAGCAATCGTGTCGCTAACAACTTTACGACTATGATTCGACCTTGCTTCACACGAGAAATAAGATTTGTTACGTATTTGTAATTATACGAGGGATACACGTGCTGTTTTGAAAACAATTACTTAGGTGAATATTAACAAGAGAATCCTTTCCAAGAAGTGTTTTAAAATTGTGTAAACAGCCTTGCCCTGAAAAGTTATGTTTTCCAATCCGAAAGTTCATAAACAGAAGACAGAGTGATATAAATATTACTTAAAATTTCCTTTCCCGGCGACTCTCGACTTGGCTTCACCTCATTCTGTACTCTTGCCTTAGCCAAGTTGCTTCATCAAGACTTGTCGATCATTTATTTTAGAAACAGAAGCTATTTCGGACTTGACTAAAATTACTGAACTTTGAATATTTGGTTCAAAAACGATTGAGCTACTCGTAAAGTGAAAGCGACAGTTTAAGTTCTTGAATACGAAGTGCAAACTGATAGTATGAATAACACAACTGAAAACATCTTAAATATTGAAGGTATATTGCTTTCTCTAAAATTAATAATGTTGGTGTATAATTCTAATTTGGTATATCCTGGAAATTTTGAGCTAATTTGTTTGTTGTCATTGGCTATCTGATATTTTAATGTGTTTCAAGTATGTACGTATAGTTCGTTTGAGGTATGATCCAATTTTCGACCGTCGACAAGATGTGTTGACATCTCCAATGTAATTCCATGTTTAGTTTTAAAATAACTAATCGTGTAATTTTATATATAGATTTTGAGCTACGGCCTCCAATAAATGTTTAAAGCTAAATGATAATCATACTTGTTTACTTTGCTCTACCTCAACACTCTGTTTGCAGGAAGATGTTTAGCACCTTATCTCAAGGTAGCATCCCGACAAAGCACTCATAATATAGTGTACTCATTCTTTCAATTGAGATAAGTAACAACGCTCTGGGTTACCTGTTGACGCTTACACGGTGTCATCTTGCATCAACGGACTGTTCGGAAACATAAACAAGTGTAAACTGTATAAAATGGATGTGAAAGGTAGCAGAGCTCACTATAAGAGAACTGAGTTACAACTAATACAATATATGCGTTCACGTCTACTACAAGTGCAGTGGAATAATTAATTATTGTATTTCTTCGTTGTTCAAGGAACAATCTACACTAAATTGGATGAATGATCTGCGCTGGAACAATCGTAGTTCATAATTAGCTAATACAACTGGTCAAGTACTGGTGCCACTACGCCTTTAGCAATAGTTTTTTCTGTTGTCTTGTCAAATGAAATAAATGCGAGTTGCTTTTTCTTTGAGTTATTCTGCATTGTCTCTGGCTTTGTTTCGTAGAAATCTAACGGATTAAGTTCCGTTGAGGGAGTGAAATAAAAGACACAATTTACTGAATAAGTGGTACGGTTAAAGGGATGCTGATATAGAAAAATGTTAGAGGTGGAGTCTCGAATTAATGTGCAATAAAGAAGAAAGGGTAGTGAAGAAAAGGGAACTATTTGCAGTAGCGGAAGGCAACTTAAGGACGTGAAGTAGAAAGTGTCTGTTTCGGCGATGGCAATATGCAATGGATGACAACTAACCTGACTTTAACTAACCCATCTTCACTCGCTTCGCCTTTATCGAGATGGGCGAACAGTTGGAGTCTCTCATAGACGTGTTAGGAGGAATACGTAATGGTCGCTCGCATTGTATGGAAGCAAGTAGATTCTGAAATTAGAGGATTCCGAAGGGATTCACGTTAATGAAGTCGATGCAGCGAGTCTGCAACATAGGTACGGAAGTGACCACAGCGTGATTGAAACATCAGATGGCAAAAATAGTGGAAAATAAGTATAACGAAAGTACACCCCTCTGCGGAACTAGATCCAAAATAACTATTTTTCTATTATTATATAAACGCCAGTTCTTGTGTACACTCGAGGTTTTCCTTCTTTGGTCAACCATAAAAGTACGGGCACCCTATTTTGTTTATCACTATGCGAGTCTGAGCTGAAAATCGATAATTTATTAAAACAATCTAAACGCCCGGGCTATCCGACGTATGGAAGCCCTAACGTTGCATTTAACTCACTTTAGATACTCGCCCCAACGAGAAAGCTGCAGAATTGTTATATGTACTTTTGGCTCTTACACTATTATTTCATTTTTCTGCGTATTGTCTGCTTATTTACTAACTAGTTGTCTATAACAACCACAGAAATGCCAAGGGAGTAAAGGCGATTTAGTTAAGTTAAATTTTGTCCGTTCATCCATTAATGCTGGACCCTTCTGTTCTGCTCAAGTTAACCCCCTTTCATGGCTATAGGAACCTACATATAATAACTCGGAGCACTTCTAGTACTCTATGGCAGAACAAGCTAAGCTGTAGTGGTACCGTTTAGGTATTTTATTAATACGTGTCTGTATCCATAGAAGACAAGAAAGTACCAAATTGTAATACAATAAGTTTAACAGAAGCGATTGAGTGAATAATTACCAATACCCGCCTGGACACGGTTATCCACTTGTACACCGCAGCCAACACCTCTCCTGTAATCTGTAAAGTTTACAAGAAGTTCACAAAAGAAAAGGAACTGCACCCCATATTTTCTAAGAAGGCTGTTACGTACCTAAAAAATTGGCGCACATTTCCATTTTTTTCTTATGTTAGGTGATTCCCTCATGCCCTTTTAATTTTTGTGTGGCCTTCTTCGAATTCCCCAACCCAACGAATTCGAAAAATGGTTTCTGCTTAACCCGATTAGGTTCCAAAACCACGGCATGGAAAACAAAAGCATGCATCACGCAAAACACTATACTCCAACCAGTTGTAAAGAGTACACCAGTTGTTTTTTTTAAATGTTCGTTTTCGCTTCCCAAAAATTTTACAGGTATAATTTTGCAATTTTGGTTGACTGAGAGAATTATTTCCTAAGTCAAATCAATGTTTTGCTGTGAGGTATTAGCGATTTGCTGAACTTGCTCATAATCACCAATGTCCGAATGAATATTTTTCTCAACAACAACATGCATATTATGTTTCGTTGCAGGTACCTTCAATTATTTATCACTATTTCCATGTGAAATAAAGTACCCAGATTTTATAAATCTCTCCATATTTAACTTAATCTCGAGAATACATAAACAGCAAACTAAACACTCCGCACTCCACGTTAAGAAAGACCTTGACCTTGACCTTGAGTTACTTCTCAGAGCTCACCATTAAAGAGCCCATTTGGAGAGAAACTAATGTTTTAAACGTGCATGAAGTTGAAAGCGATCACTGAATATTGGAATTAGTTCGTAGAAATAACTTTAGAGTCTTGTAATATTTCAGAATTTGTTTACTTCGCCAAGGATAAGCGTGAACAATTGGAAGGAGGAAAGGAGAAAGATAATGTCAGGGAAGAAGGAACAAATGAAAGATAGGAGTGAGGAAGTAATTTTAGATCACAATTTGGGTAGAGAAAGAAAATTGACTCTTTCCCGCTCAGCCGCAGTGTTGCCAGCGCCAGCACAGGTCAGGGTAAATAGGTTATATATCTTACTCTGTGTTGCCAGAATCTTTGCTGAATATAATAAAAATAATCTACACCCAATCTCTTTTCATAATAAAATTAAAATAAAATACACTATGTTGCAAAACCCCGCAATGCGGTGGGCTCAACCCTTCCAAGAGGGCCCGTTGTGACGGTGACGCACGACCCCTCACATGCGTGTTATGAATAGGGAATAAGCTCACCTGATTTTGTGCATTTTATGTTGAAAAATTTGTGTGCGTATACAAGCATGGATGAAAATGCGGCCGCTAGAAATGATGCGTCAGCGCGGTACCGTGGACATGTGAATCCAGCCGGCAGACTTAGCAACGATGTGTCAGTCGAACAGTAGATGGTGTAAATGACATGGTTGACGGTGCAGTGGGAAAACGTAGTAGTGAATTGTTCTCCCACACAGCAGTTATTCTAGTGTTATATGGACAGAAATTCATGGAAGTGGATTATTAGTTTACCCAGTTGATGTAGAAAAGAAAAGGGAAGCGTGTTGAACTGTAAAAGCCATAGAGAGAGGAAAGTATTTATACAGGTCCATGCTTACGGATGATAGACGCCGCTGTTAAGGTAATGTGTCTGTTTCTCTTTTTTCTTATTCGTCCTGGATGTCTGTGAAGATAATTGGCACCGTTAAGAATTATTTGGAAATATTTGTTTAATATTCTTGTGCACAGAACTGAATGCAAGATTATATTACTACGCAATTATCGTATCCGAACCGTGACGAGTGGAGCCCGGAATTGCTGAATTCGGTCGGTCACGTGATACGCAAGCATTGTTAGGACGGCGTGTTATTGTTTTAGACGACGTTTATTGTGTACTTATTTCACCCGGTCTTATTGTGTAATAGCTAGGTTGATACAAAGTGGGCCTAAACTAAACTAATCTAAACTGAACTAAAATAAGATGATATTGAGTATATGAATAGAAATAAAGAAAACAAAGAAAGGATCCTATATTTGATACGTTGTAAGTTGTACGGAAAGGTACTAATGTGTGTCGTTGTACTTTATAAAGACGTCAAATAATAAATGCACACACGTTCATGAAAATTAATACTTGTCAGGTACTAGTACTTATATCGCTTGCTGGAATAAGTAATGTCCGTGCATTGATCAGTAACTAGTGTGGTAGGATTTTTAAATCTGCTACCCCAACAAGAAAATAATAAATAAAGTATTAGTGTGTAATCACGGGAAAGTACAGCACTGTTATTTTTCATTTTACTATAAATATATACTTTCATAGTTCGGAAACATCTGTGAATGTTCCGGGCGGGAATTACATTTGTGTATTAGTCAGGTTCCACGGCCATATGCGTTGTGATGGCATATAGAATATGTTTACTAAGCAATCGGGAGCAGTAAATATTA
>JAGDQP010005804.1:27556-75966 GCA_022664845.1 Lepisma saccharinum | reverse complement strand
TCGGCACGCTGTAGCTCCGTAACGCCTCGGAATTTCCCCCCGGTTGTCTGGGACTTTTTTCTTTATTTTTCACTGTACTATCACCTCCCGAAGTTTGTCGGTCCGTAACCTTACCACCCTGTATATGAGCGAGCTCCTCGGGGGGACCAAGATGGCCATAAAAAAATCCACAGTATATTAAAAATATAATGCAATGGTGTCTAAATCTTTAAACTTCGAGCGCTAACTTTTTGTTTTTCAGGTATACAGGTGTAGGATACAAAAGCAAAACGTTTGAGCTCGAAGTTTCAAGATGTAGACATTATTGAATTTTATTTTCAATATACTGCGAAAGTAGTCACCAGAGCCACTTAACGACAAGGTTCAAAATCACGTGCTCGTTAGCGAAGACGAAAATAGGTAGGCGGTATAAGTTTATTTTATTATTTGTTCTATGCTTCTATGTATTTGCACTGAAAATGGACGACACATAATTGAAGCTTTGTGTACTCTTGTCATAAAATATAAGCAAAAACTGACTAATTTATATGTACCGGTAATTGATTGAATTGTTATTGGATCCTGAGGGAGCTGGTTAGCTTGTAAGGACGAGAACTGCAATTCTTAGTAAAGTCGTCTCTGAACCATTTCGTTCAAAAGACCCCGGAGGGAATTGAACCCGTGACCACGCGCACAGAAAGCGAGCGTGCTTACCTCTCGGTCGACCCGAGGTCATATCCACTACTAATAACTTGATCATAATTCTCATCTTCAGTACTGAACATAGCCTCTTTATAAACTACGCCGACAAACTTCGGGAGCTACTTGTTCACATCAAGTTCCTCGGACAAATTTTCGAAATGCGGCTGCCGAAAGCGTGGGAAAATGAACTTTCGAACTACATATTTCTATCACAGTGAACAATAGAGCTGATGTGGTATGGTGCCGTCGTGTGGTTTATTTGTTATCAAAGGTATTGAATATCATTTCCCTCCGTGGGATGCCGGTGATGGACATATCTTACCTTTACTCACATGGAAAGTCGTTTAATTCATGTTCATTTCGACTTGCGTCAGAAAATATTCCGGAAATCACCACCTTTCTTTGAGTAATCCTTTGCGCACCTATCGCATAATTTTGGGTATTGCATATTTAGTCTTCGACGCATCTGCACTACTATTCATGGTGTTAGAAATATGAAGATCTAAAGTTCATTTTCCCACGCTTTCGGCAGCGTGTAGTTAAACATTATGCACATTTCGAAAATTTGTCGGAGGAACTTTGGTTTTGCCTTAATGTAAAGAATTACTTCTTGAAGTTTGTCGGTGTAAACGTTGTATATGAATTAATATGAAAAGCAAGATAACAAAAAGGGAACTTACTAACTGCTGTAGTCTAACCTGTACATAAATTGAGAAATCAGTGAAATTTTATGTACCAAAAATAATGACAAAATCATAGTGATAATTCTTCAAGATGTGACGAGGTCCATTTACTAAGGTGAGTCAGTTAAATTTTCAGTTGTAGTAACTGCGATAAGATAATATGTAAGAAGGTGTTGTGATGCAAGTAATATAAAATAGATGTGATCAAATAAGAGCTTGATTTTTTAAAAATAACAGGACATTTTCCAGAACGGGCAATGCAGTACGTAACTCTCGTCAGTGTGCAGCAAGAAGAGAAACGCGAAGCACTTGTACTATAACATAAAAATAGCGATACGCTATCTTTTCTTCTTTTCTGAGCGAAAAGACAGAAAACCGTCCCGAGTTTTGTTTGCCAGTGTGTCAAATTATTTATCACAGACCTCCTTCATTTCCGTCATAGTGAAACTTCCCGTAATATTCATTCTAACAACGTCTATCCGTTTTGCACTTAGGAATTTTCGTCATGTTATGCTGTTAGAAAATTCTTATAATGCTTGATGCACCAAATTTGGAATCCGGACACACATTCTCGACGCACGACTAACTCTCTAGTTTCCCTTTAACTCATGCTTATAAAGCGGTGATAAAAACGTCATCAGCCAGAAGCATACGTTAGGGCCTTCTATATCACCCTGTGTATGGTAGTCCTTGAAGCAAACAAAAATAATGAAATACGATTCACCCATATTACGTGTAACTGAATAACAACTTCTGGTACGTGATACCGCAGGTGACAAGAATGCTCCATACTATCAATGAGCTCCAATGATACCTGGGTCCATTGTTGTCGAAAAACCTTTGGGAAATCTTGCAGGCTTCGTGTGGGGGGAACCAGGCCAGAGCATCCCACGTGTATTTCATAGGGTTACAGTCTGGAGGCATTGCTGACCACGCGTCTTCGAATATGGTGTTCCAAGTTCCGGTCGACAAGGCGTGCTTTGTGTAGATGTGCATTATCGTGTTGCAAAATTAATCCCTTATGTCTCGTATGTATAGGAACATGACAATCGAAGATGTCATCAATATATCGCGTAGAAGTCATTGTTCCACACGGGAACAGATACAGCTCTGTGCTTCCTCCAAGATGGCACCACAAACAAGCACACCTGCATCGTCATGTCTCATTCATTGATGTTAAGATAAATGGTAACGTGTGTGTGCATCTCGACAGACCAATGTTCGTGCAGAATCAGTCCAGAAAAAATCGGAACTCATCAGTCAATAGTACTGACAGCCGCTGCATGTTCTTTGGCCCACGGTAAACGCACCCTCTTCTGATGTTGGGGGATGGTACGTACAACACTGGTCTCTTGGCATATAAACCATTTTCGTGTTGTCTGCAACCATTTGGAACACATTGTTCGTTAATTTCTTACAAGCATTTTGTTACCTTCTGGTAATAAAATAGAACCAAGCAGTGATATGCTTCAAGAACCACTGTAGTGGGAGTGTTCTTGTAACTACCCTTGGTCCTTTCGGTAAAACCACAAAATAATGAACAGAGAACCAAAGTAATCACCAAGCGGAATCATATAAAATTATTCGTAGCTAGGGGTTGTGTACGAAATAAAATAGAAAGGTCATAATTTGATAACTATATCAGTTAATTTTTAGTAAGAAGTTTAAAATGTGAGAACGTGGGGTAATTCAAGCCGTTTGATTATTTCGTTTCGTAAGTGTCCATAGTTTCTGAGCCGCTATGAGGTTGGACTAATGTTTGTTTTCGGGAGAGGAAGGGGGACCTGTTATGTTTCACCTTGTACCCCAAACTCAATCAATAATGCAAATAAATGTAAAGAAATTTAATGGCAGTGAAATAAAGGATAAATGGACATGAAGAGTCGAAATATCGACTCCTTTTCATTTAATGAATTCCCGAAACCCGTGTCTAGTCACTAGAAAGTAAAGAAGCCAGTTAGCTAACGATTTATAGTTTGAAAAAACTAAAAAACTGTTCGTTTGTAACTCACCTCAAAAGAACGTTAGTTAATACTTCTTTTGTTGAATAAATAAAAAATAAAAAAATCCCAAAGATACCTTAAATTCTTGAGATTTTCCACATTATTTTCTAAAAAATCATTGCTGATGTATGTGATCGAATAAATCTAATAGTCATACTTACTCTTGAAATACAGATTCTATTCCTATAATGAATAATGGTAAGCACAATTGAAATGAGACTCATTGAATAAGTGTGTACATATAACTAGGGAAGAGCTTGCTAAAACCATACATTTGATCTAATGTCAGTACAGTAAATAATAGTTTTTTTACAAAATTGTCATTCAACAAATGTTAATTCACGTCCTTATAGCTTAATTTTGTGTTCACAATTTCTTTTTATACGTTAGGAAGCAATATAAACATTAAATGTAATTGTAGATTCTGGAAAAAAAAAATAATTAGTGACAAAACGTCAAATGAAGTGAGGCTTTTGATCTAGGAGATGTTTGCTCGGTTTTACACACGTCTCGGTTGCCTTAGATGGACAAATTTCCCATGCTATTGAAAGACGTTTTCTTGTGTAACTAGTTTTCATGTAATATAATGGTAGTTTTTCGTGACTTGTTTAAATGATGACGTAAGTACAGTGTGTAGTTTGAGTTGGCTCTTTTGATTCCAGAAGAAGAAGAGATTTTAACACCAGAACAAGAGGAAATGAAGAAAATCATGGGTTTCTGCCACTTTGATACGTCGAAAGGGAAATTAATATAACATTCAAGGTAACATTTTATTCCTCTGATAAGTACAAAATCCATGTTAGAAAGTGTTTTGAGAATAGTATCCTTGTGTACTTCCAAAAGTGTCTGTATAAATCTTTTTGTTGTTTTTAATATTTTTTAATGCCCACGAGTCTTTAAAATCTAATACCAATAATAGTTTTGTTCCTAACATCTCTTTCTGCATACTTCAGGACAAATTACAACGGCTTAAAAAACTTTTGGTAAGTGGAAATCGAACTATTACGAACCTACGTGCATGATTAGGAGTGTTGAGGTAGCATACGGTCAGCGTGCTTACCTCGTAAAAAAAAATGGTTCTTTCGTTCCATTTCCATGGTTGAACATCACCACTAAATTGTGCTGACTCTTTATGGTAACTGTATTTGTTTTGTGTTTGTAACAGTAAGCTCTTGGATGATATTGTAGATGTAGGACCTACTTGAACTAAGGGATGGTGTTACCCAAAATTGTTTGATGACAGGGGTGGCCCATTGCTAGAGCACTCATCTCTAGTGCGTGGGGTCCTTGGTTCGATCCAGGCTTGTGCCATGTGGACTTTGTGGTGGACAAACACCGTGTGCATGGCTATTCTCGGGGTTCTCCCACTTCCTTCATTCAACCAATTCTCCTATCATCATCCATTCAGCCTGAGCCAAAAGTTACCTAAAGGTCTTAAATAAAACTCAAATTTAAAATTCTTTAGCTCAAACGTAAGAGCTATTTTAAACTCTTGCAAACGAGTGTTGTTTGCGAGTTTTAGCTATTATATCAGGCTTGTTCACAGTATGTTCTTTGTCGGCTTTTACCCTTTGTCACTCAGGTCTAAAATGTTGCCTTCAGACAACTCTGGGGCTGACCGAAATATGGTATCATCCCGGCACCTGCCTGGTGAGTCAAAACTGTTATGATCTACTCAAGAGAGGAGTCGAATGTGGGTCAGCCAGAAGTGTCTTTTTCGTAACCCGTAAAAAAGGGTTGTTTGTAAACTCAATCCTGTTCTCTCGTGTTTTATTTAGTAGTCTCACAAAGCAAGTACTGGGATAGTAAATTTTTCAGAAGTAACCCGAGTCTTTTCTTTTTTCATGTTTTATAATTTGTGTTTAAAGTAAGGAACCAAATTTCAACATAAATACGGGATTTTCTATGAACATATTAAAGCTATAATCCAGTCGACATGCTATAGTTACTACAGAGCAGTTACGGGATATGCTGAGTGAGCTCAGGTCGGTCTTCTTCGTACCGTTGTGTTTTCCCATGCTTATCTAAGGGATCGGATAGACTTAAATATTTTACTTTGAAACAATAAATAGTTTCATACAAAGGATCGTGATGATTGGTGTTCTTCCCGGATGTAAACTTGTGACCCGAAGGTTCCTAGGAAAAGTGAACTGATCGTGGTTTGTCATAATCTTCCATCGATGATTTCCTAAGGACGGAACCTGCAGTTTGAAGTGAATTTTGAACCATTACGCTCAGTAAGTTCTGACACTGGCAATCGAGAACGCCTTAAATTCAAGACAACCAGCGAAACCACATACTTCGGAGGAATTTCTTAATACACTGAATTGATCGTTTTCAGTTTTTTATATTTTTTGTTTCCCAAGTGACCAATTGTCGATTTGCGAATATTTTTGTTTCTTCATTTAAACCTCAAATCGAACTATTTCAACACCTTCCACCCAATTAGCGTAGAATCCCTATCATCATCATTCACCTGATAGAACTCCATCCATAAACTGAAGTAGATCCCAGCGCACGTAACTGGAGGAAACAAGAACTAACTCCATAATTTTATCTCAAGTTGACGACACTGGTTAGCGTCGTTCTCTGAAAGTTATGGAGTTAATAAATAATAATAATAATATTATTATTTATTATTATTATTTTGCCTACCTTTTTTTAAAACGGTGGGGGCAAAAGGACAGTTTCTCTTTAGTAAACCCAATGACCCCGTCTGCTCTTGGCTTCTGTCTTCGTAAAGGAGTTGATAGATTTAATACAAAAAGTGTTGTAACGATTATACGTAAAGCTTTTTTTCAGTTCCGAATGCAGGTGGTCAAACCGCGTACTAACGTATCAACAAACACGGATACAGACAACAGACACGCCAGTCGAATGGTGAATGCAGTGGTGCTAACTGAAGAAGTTTCGTGTGAATACAAGGCCTGAAGCGCTTTGCCATTCTCCTGCTTAATCGCCCAGCTACGAACGGATAACAACCACCATAATCATAATAATTTGAAAGGAAATTCGAACATTATGGTAACTGCTTTGGCCAAAATGTTGAGAAACTAATTGTTAAAAGAGCATTGAAGTATCTGTTTTCACAAACTGTAAATGCTCCCCTTCCGCGGTCGATTGCTTCGGAGATTAAAGAAAACGAGGAGAGAGAATAGACGCTCCACGCTAACTTACAACGAACTTAAAAAATGTGTATAAAGTAGTGGTATGGCTAGGGTTGCCTTTTGATTTCTTTGTTAAATGTAAACAGTTGTTAGAAAAACACGAAGTCATTTATTCTCTGGTTCGGGTTAACCAGGGATTCCGCCAGGATTTTCAGTTTGGGGGCTATGAAGTCAAAATTGGGAGGGTATGAGTAGAGTTTTGCTCTGTTTCTATCGATTTTGACCATAAAAATAAAATTGGGGGTCATTATCGGAAGTTTTCTTCCAGACTTCAAGTTCAGAATCAATTCTTTCTATATCAGCTTTCATTTGATTTATTCAAGAACGAATATCTTTAACACCTCCATGAACACTATTTATTTTATCCGTGATAAACTGGATAGTATCCACCCGAGCTTTCAAATCAGCTTGTAACTGCGTCTTAACATTGCTTATTTTCTCATCCATAATAATTTCAATACTCTCTCTTCCGCCAACTCATTTGCTTTCGGGAAGAGGACGTGTTGAGTACATCAATCCCAGGGATTCTGCCATGATTTTTAGTTATGGGGCTAAGTAAAGTCGAAACAAAGTTAGGAGGAGCAAGTGGAATTTTGAAGGACTTAAACAGGTTTTTAACAGTAAATATTTTAAAGGTGGGGGTGTCTATTTCGAGGGGTGACATCCCTCATTAGGGTGTCTGGCAAAATCCCTGATCAGGGCTTCTTAGCTGGCGGGCCTAAGAACACGCAGCGTCGTAGTGCTAGGATCTTGCGTGTTTGTATGTACTTAAGCGAACAGAAATGCATAAATAAGTGTAAAATTTGTTTATATTCAGTGCAATAACAAAGAACGTAATATTCTTTTTTTTTAATATTATGTATTAATTATCATTAACGATTAACCGTAGTGTAGGTTGTACCGAGCGACCGTAGCTGTTAGTAGAGCGTCGGTTTAGCAATCGGAAGGTCCTGGGAACAATCTCAGCGGCCGCCCATTCTGACTTTTCCAGGGTTTTTCCCCTCAGTCACACCAGGCAAATGCCAGAATGGTACCTATAAACTAGAACCCGACCGACTACTTTCCAACATGTCCCCCACCCTGTGGTGGTCTGAGTATAATTCTCACGTTAGTAAAGGTCAGTATTCCGATTAATTGAGTTCATCAGTATGTATTGTCACTGTCTTATCCTACGCAAATTCACACTAGCGTTGGCAGAATAATAATGAACATTAGTGGGATATTAGTCATTATAATCTGTTTACTTATGACCGTTAGGTATCTGACTTTGGCAGGGAGAATTGGAAGGGTAGCGGCCAAGGCCTTAAGGCGCACTAAAAATGGAGGAGCTACGTTATAATTTCGTTAAGGAGTAAATAGCAAATAGTTGTGAGATGTGAAGTAAGGTATTTTTAACAAATCGTGGACGAAGTGTTTGAGGTGCGAAAATAAGATTAAAACGTTAAAAAAAAATTATATAGATATCCATGTATATCAGAATGAGAGTCGATCAGGCGGCTATACTGGGGACGAGGAGACTGTGTAACCTCATGATATTAAGGATAATCATGGTTTCAAAAATGAAAGAAATATACACGTAGTCCACTAAAGATGTGTAAATATTTTATTCCACTTTTGAAGACAGGTTATGTTGTATAGTAGTAAAAATGTAGTGTGTCTGTGTGTGTGGTTATCTGACCTATTTAATCTGACAGGTCAACAGGAAAGGCATTTTGGATGACAAGTGTGCTACGTCATCAAAAGTTTGCCAAGTGTGTCTGTGTGTGTGCTTCCTTCTGATTCGTAACAACCCTTAAAAGAGTTTATTTGTAGTATTTAAAATTTTAAATCACTTTTTAGTTCTTTGTGTCCAGTGTTTGCTTTCATTCAGTCATTCATATATGTTGAAATTTTTGTTCCTAGATTCGTCTTTGTGAAAATTGGGTGATAATCTTGTTTTACCCAAACATGCTTGCTGCAGTTAAAGAACTGCATGGTTACGGTATCCTTGAATTTCATGACATTTATCATGGAAAACTTTGAGTAATGCATGAATTTGATTTGCCTGTCTGAGTGGGCACCCTGTATGTATTGAAATGCGCCCCTGTCGATGCTTGAGTTCGAAATCGAGAGCTCGAGTGTAGAAGCGCCTCCTGTGTCGTTTTCCTCAAACAAGACTAAGGTCGCTGCTTCCTATCTAGTTCATGCGAAAATGATCAGCAGTGTTGCCAGCTTCAAGCCGTATTACAACTTTTTTTTGTCAATCTATGGAACTGATTTTAAAAAAAAAACGAGTTTCATGTGTTACATTCAGTAAATGCAATTCTCATACTTTCTATATAATTACGATTGATGTTTCGAATTAAACTATTGTAAAGAATAATTGCTTAAAATTAACTGGAAAATTAAATACAAATATTGAAATTTATGTCTGAACATGAATATGGAGATAAATTTAATTCCATGGAGTTTTCAGGCTAAATCACATAAAAATTATTAAATATGAAAGTGAACGGAAACTGGCCCAGTTAATAAGAAGAAGCAAAGGAAGTTATTTTGGGCACATACAGTTTCGCAAATTGCCCCATTTTTGGAGACTGACCCATATTGTCTTGTGCCTCCCTGAGGCGAACTCCATGGAAATTATTTTTTTTTATCGTCCTCATATCTTTACTTTCCAGCAGTCTTTCGATTTTCGTTTATTTACATTCGATGGTCATTACTGTGCGACCTTATAAAATTCGTTTATTTCTTCTGATATATTTTTATCCGTATTTCTCAATGTTAACGGCAACCATGAAAATGTAGGACACAATAAAATGATCAGTTAGATTTGTGCAGTAATTCTACATTGTATGTCACCATCTTGGTTCGATCCAACCACGTTCTCTTGCTTTCTTCTTTAAATTCTTAATTTGGAAATTGTGAGGATCCAATTTGCAGTCTTGTCGAATGGAACCATGATGATGCTGTGAAATTTACAACGAATCTTCAACGATATTAAACCGATATTCTGTAGTTCATTAGAAATATCCACAAGGTTGATAAATTCCATGATTTTTTTTTTTTATTTAATTTGTCCTTTTCATACCACCACACATGAAGCTGAATCCCTGTGGATAGAAACATCGAAAGAACTAAATAGGTATTGTATGGTAGATTTATTCATACTGTTTTTGTACTGTGATCTTTTATAGTTGATATTGTAAAATTAGACCCACAGTTTCTTGTGTGTATATTTTTAACTTTACATTTTGACAATAAGCTTTGAGTATCATGTCATTATTCTTGTTTATGCTTTGTATACAGTGTTCCAGCTTTGTTCGCCTTTTTGTACACTTCCAGACTTATGTGTAGTAAAATTAAGAGCTTTTAGCTGGAAGAGATGATCCAGTTATATCTCCCGCGTGCTAAACGTTTTCTTGATTAGGTACAGAAACTGTTCACGTAAAATTAATCGAGAAAACTGAGACACGTGGAGGAAAGAAAGCTTCGGAGTATCACTTACGGGAGGTAGGATCGAGATGTTCTGGGTGGTCTATAGTTTGTTGCAACTGCAAAGTACCAGCTGAAAATATCTAATATGCGCAATATGCCTAAAGTTCTAAAATAATAGTTATGATTCTAAAACGTATTATTTTGGTAACGCGTCTGACTGAATCAGGCGACCAGAGTTCAAATTATATGTACACACGAGTTATTTTCCTCTATACGAGATCCTTCTCTGCCACTAATCCCTCACGTATTAACGTCACAATTAAATGTGTATATCAGAGATTGGCAATGATCAGCATTTTGTTCAAGTTGTAATTTGCATACGTCTCCACAGCCCTGCAATCTAGTAACACAACTATTATACATTTATACTGAACATAAGTGTAGTATTTCCACATTGTCGAACTGACTAGTCTTAGAATGCCCATCGGCCTTTTTCATTGAATGTGAACGTGTAGTCACCGCCAAAAATTTGTACCCAGTTGTTAAGAGTTCTTCTCCGAATAAATTTAAAATGGATTGACGGCTTTTAGTACGTTTTCCTGTAATATGAAAAAGAATGTGGTTTTATATAAGTTACCAAAAACTACTTAACTCGGTCGATTCATTCCATAGTTATTTAGAGAAGAAATTTTACGACTGGGTACAAACTTTTGGCACTGACTGTACATCACATAATTTATATCTTGTAATGTGGAATCTTCGGTTGTATTCTCTGAAATAGGAATTACGAATTTTGTATGCCTTCTGCACTAAACAGAGTTTAATACGGGTCATTCGAGTCAAGTTTTGGACTGGGTCTATTTTCGGGACGCGATTTCGAACCGGAAGGCAGGGCATAGTTCTGTTCTTTCCTTGTTATACACTGCTGCTTGTTTCTTTCAGGGAGTGATCGAGACAGGGGCTTTACCCGTAAGGCACAAAAAAAATCGATGTCGTAAAGTTCCTAACAATAGCAACATATGGAAATAGTCTTACATCCCCCGGAAAGAACAGAAGTTCCCCCAGGAGTCTACCGAGGTAGTCGTTTGGTCTAAGGCGTTAGTCAGTTTTCGATCATCGGGTGCAGGATTACAAAGTCAGTCTGGTCAAGATAGGTTTCAGTTTCGGTACTAAAAAGAAAATCCGGTAAATGTATGTGTATAGAATATAAATAAAAGGTGTTATTAGCTGGAACACAGTGTAGTGTAGTGTTGCATTATGCATTTACATGATGATTTTCCCTTCTGTGTTTTCAGATAAAGATTTAGAGGGCAAGTCTCCCGAGGAACAGGAGATGATGAAGCTAATGGGCTTCTGCTCATTTGATACCACCAAAGGCAAGAAAGTTGATGGCAATGATGTGGGAACCGTTCATGTTATTTTAAAACGAAAGTATCGTCAATACATGAATCGTAAAGGTGGTTTTAATAGACCTTTGGATTTTGTTGCGTAATAACTGAGGACAAATTGCGCCCGAGTGGGAGTGGAGTATGTGTAATAAGACATTGTCTTTGCATATTGATGTGAATGCGTCGTTATTTTTTGCTCGTGTAGTATATATACAGTCTCCAATTTTTAGTTTTCACTTTTTTTTTTATTGTTTTTTTGATTTGGCTCTGTTTGTGAGAGTGATATGTGTGTGTTACCGATGTTAGTAGTGTTAATACTGTGCATATTATTTTGGAATCAATATTCATCGCTAGTTTCATAATTCCATGTGCATAATGAAGCGTTTCGGGGCATTTTTGAGAAATCAAGAAACTCTGGTCAGAAGTACAGAAATAAAAAATTACCGCCTAGCGGGAAAGTTTTTAAGTAACGTTGCAGCTATAAGGCGTGCGTTCTGGTAGGAGTAAACCATGTGAAACTAACTTTTTTCTACAGACGAGAATAACAGTTCTAGTTTAAATGTTACTTAATCATTTTTTTATTTGAATCATAATTTTTGTGAGAAAAGTCTCAATTCAAAATTTATAAATAAAGATTATAAGCACTTCCTAACTACTGATGTCTTATTTTAAAATATTCCTTTAGTGTTTTTGGGACGTAATAATCAGAAATTAGATTTGTTGCACGTAATCTTCCGGAGGATGAAAGTCAAGAAAAGTTACTGCGATATTTCGTGCACACAGTTGCACGTATTTATATGTAGAGGAAGAGAGCGAAGTGCGCGTGTTCACAAAGTACAAGATTGAAGAGAGAGTGGAGACCCGTAGCGGACGATACATCAAACTTGGAGAACAACTGACTGCTGTAGCGCGTAGATTTCCGGGGCTTGGAACAATAAAAACTGTATAGCGTGTAAGTACAAAGTGGGATCGTGGATGGAAATGTGTGTTGAAAATGCAGAGCAAACGGAAAGTTATTGAAGGTTAAGGCCAGGATATATTTTCGCGCTGAAACCACGAATAAAGGCAATCTCCCACTGACGGCGTGTTGGGTGCTGGTAATAGGGAGTAAAATGTGGATTATAGCAACCAGGAAAGGTAGATCAAAATTTGTATTGTGGGACTCGATGTGCAAGGAGACTGGGGCATCCGGTTTATTGATAGTGCAAAAGTGACGATGGTTGTTAATACTAAAGTTCAAAGGGCTACCTGTTTCCCTCCCATAAAAGGCATCACAGAACTTGCCGCTTAGGATGTATATAATAGAGGTGTGGAATGTACCCTTGGGATTGAGGGTGTACCGGCCATTAGCAGTGTTGATAGTGATTGTGGGAGAAGTGATGAAAATGGAGAAGACCTTACATCTGGATCCCTTGAATGTATGGGCGCCGGTTTGGGTGGTGGCGAGGAAGGACTCGTACGGACCAAGATGTTTCTAAGATTAGGTGGATGTTGAAAAACTAATCCAGATTTGGTGGCGAATACTGATCTTGTGTCTGGGTCAGATTGGAGAATGTGGAAATTAGAGTGTAGGATTTGTTTGATCTTGGTTAGTTTAGGATGGAACTGGATGATTAGAGCCGGTACACCATTCCGTGTTTTCCAGTTCACTTGGTAAATTTCTGACAAAAGTCACATT
The DNA here is from genome assembly GCA_022664845.1 of Lepisma saccharinum. Taxonomy (NCBI): domain Eukaryota; kingdom Metazoa; phylum Arthropoda; class Insecta; order Zygentoma; family Lepismatidae; genus Lepisma; species Lepisma saccharinum. The sequence continues at coordinate 62,949 of JAGDQP010005804.1, read as the reverse complement.
CCTTGACGTGGACATCACTTTTAGAAAACAGCACCCTCACCACTTCCGTTCACATAAAACGATAAACAACCACATGCAATATTTACACTACTCAAGTTCCCATCCTTACCACACCAAGAAAGCGATTCCTTTCTCCCTTGCCCTCAGAGGACAACGCCTGAATTACACCACCTCTGCTGCTGAAACTTACAACCAACTCCTCCAGGAGACTTGAGTTAACCGAGGCTACCCTCCTAGCCTTGTAACCAAACAGATTCGCCGTGCATCCTCACACACTCAAACCTCCATCACAGCGTCTCTAATCACTCAGTTCCATCCTAAATAACCAAGGTCAAACAAATCCTACACTCTAATTTCCACATCCTCCGATCTGACCCAGATAGAAGATCAGTATTCCCCACCAAACCTAGATTACTTTTTCAACATCCACCTAATCTTAAACCCCTTGATCCGTACAAATCCTTCCTTGTCACCACCCCAATTTGTGTGTGGGGGGGGGGGGGGGGCACTCTGAACTTTCGTATTAACAACCATCGTCACTTTTGCACTGTCAACAAACAGGATGCCCACAGTCTCCTTGCACACCGAGTACCACAATATCAGTTTTGATCTCTTTCCTGGTTGCCATAATCCACATTTGACCCGCTACGACCAGCATTTCAACACGACGTCAGTGGGAGATTGCCTTTATTCATGGTTTAAGCGCAAACATGTATCCTGACCTTGACCTTTAAGTGTGTATGTTCGCCTATGGAACAAGAGCTGTAAGTATATCCCTTTCTTCTTACCACAAATTTACCTTAAATTACCTTTCTTGCTTTCCTTTGTGTTATAATGGTAAGGTAGAAAAAAAGGACTTACATAGTGAAATCTTGAGATACGCACACGAATTTCACAAACACTATAGAAATTTAGTACGTTTCACAATTGCGTTTTCAACTGTTAGGAAGGAAAATGGACAGCGGACAGGTGCGGGAATGGTGATAAGGAAACACCATATTGCCCTTATATATTAGGGTGATTTTTTTTATATATATAGGAAATTTCAGATCTTGCTTTGTCTCACCCCCTCATTTTGTTCCAATGTATGTTTCGTTAATTTATGGAAATTTTCAGCAAAATTGATTTACATTTAATGGTCGCTCACGCACGCTAAATGGACATTTCCGTTTTCCCCGTCCTTATATATTTTACAATTTGTTTGTGTACATCGGATTAAATAACATATGATGTTTTTGAAATTTCAGCGCTACGGTTTTCCGTTACGTAGAAATATAGCATGAAATACTGAGAATTTAATCTCCTACGTCATACAATGAAAATCATCCTCTGATTGGTTTACGTAATCAGTCTGTACTATTTCCGAAGTTATATGCTTCTCTCTAAGTTATGTTCCTTATTCAGAAGTTTGAAGACGAAAAAACTAGAAAGAGATAGAACATTCACATCATCACTTATCGAATAATTAATGTACAAATCTGCAGAACACACTTCAATAAGTTAAAACACCAAAACATGTTTTTAATAACAGAAATTGCTCGAAATATAGACAGGGAGCAGTCTTAACTTGCAATACTCTTCTTATCGCTAGTTCGTGCAACTGTTGACGTCTTGTCAATTTAGCTCAGTTGGTTAGCGCAAGCAACTATTAATTTTTATACTTTCACCTAAGGCTGTTCGAATCCTATCAAAGGCCGTGTTTTATTTTACTTCACAAAACGCAAGAGTAACTTCAATGGAAAAGTTTCAATTTACGTTTTTGTTTCTTACATGCTTTTATTATTATTTTATACAATGACATATTAAAACTATTCAGTATATTCACGGGCTACAAGTACGTTAAATTGTTAACAGATGGCAGTAACGAACACTATTAATTCATGTGCTTTTAAGTTCTTGAAAAATGCTTCACTAGCGTTCACTAAAAAGTATACGATTGTCGAACGTAAAAACCCACATTTATTTTACAGAAAAAATAGGTAATTCTTCTTAAATACAAGAGTTCTAAAGAGCATTATTAGAAGATATCTTATGATTTAATCATGAAAATAAAAAAAATAAAAAAAGCTGATATAAGTTAGTGTTGAAGCTACCAAACTATATCAATATCTTAAATAGTATTAAAAGTAAAAATCAATTTTAAATGAATAAAACGAACTAAATGATGTGTTAAGGCATACAGAAACGCTATTCACCAATTACACTATTTCTTTCGATCCATTTTTGCGATCTTCTTTTTAACAATACTAACAAATCAAATACCATCTGTATGTCAGTGACAAGCAGTCGGAAGACTGATTACGTCATAACATGGCGGCGCCCGATTAAGCGCAAGGCTGAGACTCTTTTGAAGCAAGTCTTTATAACTCTCGATAAAAATCATCACAGAAAGAAAAGAAAATGTTTTCCGTAGTCTGCTTTAATAGAAGAATTTTTTATTGCAATAAAAAATACTACCGGAAATGTCCATTGTAAGATAAAATCAAATATGGGTCATTCCATGTGAAATCGACCAGCAGGAGCTATTTTGATTTTTTTTTTATTATTATTATTATTATTATTTGCACCATAGTCCTGTTAGCAAGCAGCACAAAACAATTATTTTATTTTTATCAGCAGACATTTTGGATCTAGGTTCACTTTACTGCTGCAGGCAAAAATAGGGGTTTACAAGCGTTTAGAAAAAAAGCCACTGCTCTCTTCTCATTAAAGATAGAAAGTTCTGAAAAGGGGGACCAGATAGAAAATTATTGTTTTTGCCAATCCATCTACTAATATTGTACAATACTTTCAGGTTTTATTTTGGGGTTCGAAGTGGTGTAGAAGTTATATAGGGTCTCAAAACATGAGCATTTATGGCGTATTTCCGATTGCCTATCTGTTACTACTCTTGCTCATGTTTTGAGACCCTATAACTTCTACACCACTTTAAACCCCAAAATGAAACTTGAAGGTTTTGTACAGTATTAGTAGATTGATTGTTCGTCATAAACAATAATTTTCTATCTGGTCCCCCTTTTCGGAAATTTGACCTCGAAATTTCGATTTTTCTCAACTTTGAGGCCAAATAATGCTATGAAGGGGACCAAATCCAAACTTTCTTCTTACATCTCTGGAAACGGGTACCAGGCATAGTTTTTACAAAAAAATACAACTTGGGATTTCAGTCCAAAGTCACCTTAAATAGTCCATAAAAACTATGATTTGGCTGATGAGTAAGGCCGAATTATGAGCTCCTTAAGTCCAGATTTCAAGAATATTTTTCAGAATATTAATGCATTTTCTAAAACCCCTAAATATCTTCTTTGAACAAGTGAAAAGCAGAACTTTCTCATCTTTAATGAGAAGAGAGCAGTGGCTTTTTTCTCTATATATATATTTTTTAATAATCCAAAATATTTAAAACACTCCAACAAATTAGCTTAAGACACAATAGATTAACAGATTTTGAAATCATTAACTCTACCAAATATTTAGGTATCTTTTTAATAATAAAAATACATGGCAACAACATAAAATATATAGAAAGAAAAGCCAATAAGTTGTTCAATCTATTTAAAACAATGTCCACCACTAAGTGGGGATTAGCTCCCTCCTGCCTAATACAACTTTACAAAAGTTACTTCCTTTGCATATTGGATTATTTCTTTGTAACTGGCAGTTCAGTCAAACAAAAAGATATGGAAAAGTTGGAAATATTACAACGTAAGCTTCTAAGAAGAGCATGAACAGCACCCAAACTTTATTCATATATATTCCGAATCAGGTGAACTCCCCAATAAAATTTCGACAAGAACTTGTGTTGGTAAAATCGTTACTATGAAACTTAATCATTACACATATCTCAAAAAATATATGACAGAAGTTTCGCAAAAATTGGAGCAAAATTTAAAAATACAAAAACGAAATAAAGCAACACAATCTAACATCTAGAAACAAATTCCAGTTACAGAGAAGAAATTAACTCTATCATTAGTTATAGATCTAACTAATTGGTTTCATTAAGATTTGTAAATCAAGACAGGATCTCTACTTCAATCACAAACTTCACTAACATGTACCAATATTATGATAAATGGGATAAATATCTTTTTATCTATTCAGACGGTTCCCGTACTTATTGAGGAGTAGGTACAGCCATTTATGACCCGAAAAACAGTTATCAGAATTTAATAAAATTACCATCATCTATTTCAACATTGAGCAGAAATATAGGCATGCCTTAACTAGCAGCAAAGCATGCCTTAACTTTAAAAGATACGAATATCCTTATTTCGACAGATTCTCAGGCTGCAATCCAAGCTTTAAACTCTACAAAAAAAAAAGTTATTTACATTTCACCTCATATAATTAACACTTTATATGCTTTAAACATCTTAAGCTGCACAAGGACGCAAAGTACATATAATATTTTTAAAAGGGCATTCTTTCTCAAAACATTACAATCACACAAACTTACTTGCCAAAAATGCCACGAAAATTACTAATATCAAACAAATTCTTCTTTTCTGGACCGATTTATTAGAGGAAAAAGAACATTACATAGAATGGGCACAAAATCATCCTGCCTTTTCTACACACATTCATCTAGATAAGCATAAACCATGGTTTCATAGAGTTAGGAATATAAATAGAGGGAACCTTAGGCTGTTTTGTGGGAGAGGGGAATGAAGCCAAGAGACGGAAGGGAAGAGGCTTTTTGGCCATATTAACTGGCCCCATATTTAGAGACCCTCTATTCCGAGTATCGCCTCTCTGAGGTTCACTCATCCTCTTATCGAAAAAGGTAATCCTCACAGTACTCGGTATAGAGAGACTCTAATGGGGACACACAAGATGGCTGCCGATGAACAGTAATTTGGCTTCATGTGACGCCATGTATGTTCTGTCTATTTTCTTCTTAACTATATGATCTAAATCATGTCGACAATTAATAGTCCTTATTAACAGATTACGTTCACAACCTATAATGTGCAACGCCCACTTATTCAAAATTAATCTTGCAAACACTCAAATCTGTGATTGCCTAAATGAAAATTCTATAGCAGATGTCAATCATCTCTTTTTTGAATGTAAAAAATACAGTTTAGCTCGTAAAAATCTTTTAAAATTCTCTCTAAAAAGCAAAAATTTCTTAGAGCAACACTAAAATCTCACAGCAACCACTAATACGGCCCAAAGACCCGAGGATGCATCAAGCTGAATCTGCCTGTTCGGCGGTACACCGTCATTAGTTTATAAGTGTTCCAGTGAAGCTAAAATCCATCTATACAAGTGCATAGTGTAGTGATAAAGTGATCTCTGATTAAAAGAGAGAGAATAGTAACAAAAAAAAATATAGTTCACAAACCTTGTTTACTATTTTTCCCCAAAAGAAGGGGGGGACGTAATGACCAACGTGTATTACGAACACGTGGATATTGTATAAACAATAACATACATGTTTATAGAACAAACATGTGGTTATATAAGTAAACAAGTCATACACATATTGGAGCAAACGACGATCAACTCCGCAAAATAACACCAGATGGAGCAAATAACGGAAGATAGAGGGAGCTGGAGTCAAGTAGGAGAAGCAAGAGACATCACTCATTCATTCCCCGAGTGGTCAGCTCCTCTCCTTCAATCGTTCGCAGTTTGCTAAGAAACTGGAACATCCCTGGTACGCAGTTCGCTAAGGAACTGATGTGCACTCTCACATATAAAAAAACCCTAACTTAACCTGTACGTAGTTCGCCAAGGAACTGGTACAACCACCTGACACGTAATTCGCTAAGGAACTGGTGTCATCCGCATACGTAGTTCGCCAAGGAACTGGTGTGTACTCTTACCTTAATATTTTTCCTGTACGCAGTTCGCCAAGGAACTGGTACAACTTCCCAACACGCAGCTTGCTAAGGAACTGGTGTCATCCTATTTTCCACAGTCTCTATCTGATCACTCTATAGAATAAGATATCTTTGTAATCGTCCATACTCAAATACCTGTAAACTGTATTCTTCGGGACGGTAATTTTATTAACTTTGTTCTTTTATATAAATAAAGGGTTGAGGGCTGAAACCACTCCCGTGTATCTTTGACTCTATCAATTCAAAACTGAAAGGAACATTAATTCGTTGTTAGCCTCTCCACAAAGTCAAATAGGATATATTTTATTAAGTTTTCTCAGAAAAAACAATTGTCAACTATAGTTAATGCTTTTCATTTCCTACATATCGTCTTATTTATTACAAATGTGACATTTTTATCTAATTCAATTTGAATACAATGCATAAAATATCTTTGTCAAAGATCAATAAAATTCCTTCCAGCAGATGTAACGTAAATTTCCTGTCAGTGAAGAAAACATTATTGTAATCAAAGTGAAAATATTTACGAATCTCACCTGTATTATTCATACTCACCAAAAAGTGAAGTAAAGGCCGCTTTAGACAACAACATTTATGCTACGATAAATCGTACGATTAGCAGTAGTGCCAGAGTGTGAAAGCAAGAATGCTACAATAGGGCAAGATGCTATGCTATAAATCCTCAACTTTTTTTTTTCTTTTTACGCTGGCACACTGCTTTCGCTAAGATCCGTCGTACGAGAAATTGTATCGTCTAAAGCGGCCTTAAGTGAGCAAAATGAATTAATAAATACTAGCAGAAACATGTGACAATTAGATAAGTGTAAGCAACCCAACTATAATGTAATACTAAAAATAACAATAGAGCACAACAATGACAAGTGAATACAGGTACAGAAGATACTCATGAAGGTAGATTTTCAAGAAAGTTAAGTTTTCTTTCATCAGAGGAATCTTGGAGCCTTATAATAGAAACAGAAACAATTTAAAATAGATGACGTAAAACCCGAAATAAATATTTTATTATGTTCAATCGTTATGAAAGCCAAAAGTTTCATTAACTGACTGACTTGTCAGCAATTATTTGTCCATTAGTTATATTTATATATATTGGTTGAAAGGGAACAGAACCCAGGTCATCTCAGTTAAACACAATGTTTCGTTTAATGTAAATGTGACTAAGCCTGACGTAATCAAGACCTATTTATAAAGAAAATAAGTATTAGAGTGCTTTTTCATGTACACGCTCTCCCGGTGCTATTTCGTCCAGTACCCAATAGAAATGAGTGTCGCGACTTCGTTATTGGCTACTAGAGCAAAGCACTGCATCTAACGCGTACATGAAGAGGCGCCCTTGTGGTGAGTCTACACAAGACCACATTTTTTTGCCTTCACATATCAGGGGCGTCTCAAAACCGCGAAATGTACAGCCGTTTCTTCGCTATTCCGAAGTTTCAAGAGAAAACGTCACAAAGGATATATAAGCGTCATTACATAATGCACAAATTAGGATGTTGGCTAAATGCGACGTTTATAGAACTAACGGTTTGTCTCACACGTGATGTCATTGAAGTCCGTAAGATGTTAGAATTAGAGGATGGGTCAAAATAAAAAAAAACTGTCAGTCCGCCATCTTGGTATGCTCATCCAGAATTTAATAAAGTGGGAAATTAAATGAAAGTGATTAGTTAATCCCTGACCGTAAGCATCCAATATATTAATCTGTCTGAATGAAAAACTAATATACTGTAAATCCACTGGATTATCTGTTGTTTGGTGACAGTTTTCGCGCGCTTCTTCACCTCCAAGATGACGGGTTGACATTCATTTTTTTTTTTTTTTTAATGTTTGCATTTCCTCTATTTCTAACTTCCTTTGAGATTTAAATGTTAATGTGTGAGACAGCCCGGAGCAAAATTCACAAAGTTGTCACGTTCAAAAGTTGCCTTATGTGCTCTATTAAAAGCAAAGACGACTAAGCTCTCAGTTCACAAAAGCGAACGTGCGATCACTCACTGAAAACCAAAGCAAGGTCACTGGGACAGGCGTAAGCCCAAGTGCTGTTACCGCCTGTATAATCAATGTTATCCTTATCATAAGTTTGTCTTGAAAGATTGATGTGTATTCATTCACAAAGCACTCCACAACTTTTCTTGTTCATAGAAGGTGCCTAAGCTTTAAGGTGTATAGTACTACCCCTAAGTCATTATAAGCCTCCCTCATTTCTCACAGAAGCCCCTGGGCGTCGTCTCCGGAAATTTATTTCTTACAACGTGTTGCATATCAGGAGTGAAAACACTATGTCACCGGGTTGTTAGTGTTGCCAACCGGGTATAACATTATTTTTTTTCGAACGGCACTGCGTTGTTTTATTGGGTTTTTGGTATCCCGCAGTGATGATAAACAACACATGCAAAACACACACCGTAGTGTTGCAAACTATAAATGGAATATTCTAGGAAAACACGTAGTTTGTATAAAATCGCGAAAATCTTTGTCGGTTCCATAGTTTGCAATACTGCACAGTGTGCGCTTTATGTATGTTGTTTATCATCGTAGTGTGGTTTGAAAACTTTAAACATTATACCGGGTTGGCAACACTGACAACCCAGTGACATCATATTTTCACTCTTAAGATCCACCATGTTGTTATAAACATTTCCGGAAATCAAATTGTCATTCAATGCATGCGTCGTTTCTGATTTATTGAGAATTACTGTATTTATTTTCTTCCCGTTATAAGCCGTCGACTTTAGGCTCCAACTTGGAAATATTGTATCTCCAAAACGAAGCGAAATCGAAGCCATGTTTATAGCAACTTTTATTCTTATTTCGGTGTAACAAATCATCTCCCGAAGTTTATGCGTATGTTACTTGGACACCTGTATATATATAAAGAGAAAAGTTTAAAACATATGTAAATATAATCACGCCAGGATTAGATCGCAGGACCTAGGAATCAGTTTTCCTATACGTTACCATTAGACTAAAGCTGTAGTTCCCAGGGAATGCCGTGTCAGTTCTCAATAGCTTTGTTCGAGTGGGCCATTCCCATACAATATCACAGTTTACACCCCCTGTTTCTAGTCTAAGTTTAATTTCTTCCTTATAAGAAAATTCTAGATAAGCTTCGGAAGTACGATATGTAAAAAAACGTACGTTTTTATTTATTTTTTAAATTTCCATCGCTGTTTAGTACGCCTCTTCTTCTTTTTTTTTAGAAAAGAAAGATATGGGGTTCATTTTCGTATGAAAATAAGAAATTTCTTATCCCCATGCAGAATAAAAGTTCAGAAAGTGAGTACATTATTTAGAACAAGTTTATAATACACCAAATATCATAGAGTTAGGAATATAAATACAGGGAACCTTAGGCTGTTTTGTGGGAGAGGGGAATGAAGCCAAGAGACGGAAGGGAAGAGGCATTTCGGCCATATTAACTGGCCCCATATTTAGAGAGCCATTTTTCCGAGTGTTGCCTCTCTGACGTGCACTCATCCTCCTATCGAAAAAGGCAATCATCACAGTACTCGGTATAGAGGGACTTTAATGGGGCCACACAAGATGGCTGTTGATGAACCGTAATTTGGCTTCATGTGACGTCATGTATGTTCTCTCTATTTTCTTCCTAACTCTATGCCAAATATATTTTTATTTTCTTCTTTTTAAATATGCAAAATTTAAAGTTAAGTAAATTTGAAAAAGAAAATGTTTTAAAAGGGTATTCCTACGATGATATTCAACTCATAGAGAAGATAACGAAATGTTCCAGTTGTTCCATAGCTCTTTCTCTTGGAAAAAAAAAGAAAGAAAGAAAAGAAATTAATATCCCAAAGTAGAAAATAGCGCTCAAAAATAATAAAATAGAACTGAAAATATAATACATTTCCGAAAGATTCAGAATTTGGTACCCTTCACTTGAATGATATCAAAATATGAAGTATTTAGTGTGGTCGGCAGCAGGACCTAAAGCTGCCTGCCGATCCAAGCTCGGTGATAATATGAGTTACGAATACATGCGTTTACGAAGAGTAATTCACATTTGTGAAATACCGGTACTTGTAATGCATAAAATGTAGTTTATCCGTAAGAATATTACGGAAGTTACATTGCCTCAAATACTCTATAATCTATGTCAGTTGTTTCGAAGTGTCACGAAAAGAAAATATGTGCATTACAAGATGTACACTCATAAATATAAAAAACAAAATAATGAGAACAAATCTAATAAAAAATATGAAGTTTGAACATCTGCCTCGTTTTGTTTGCGCCAGGAAGAACTAAAATGTTACATTTTTACCTTTCACTTCACTTTTTTTTTTTACTGTTGTATAATTAGAGTTACCACCTTTTCCTTTCCGGATTCCCGGACATATTTTTAATTTGGTGCGTGGAGTGCCCTGAGATTTACGTACTATTTGAGTAATAAACTTAAATGAAAGAAACGTATCAGAAATGTACTTCACTTTTTAAAAAGCAGAAAGTTTTACTACTAATTAAAGAATAAAATTCAAAAAACTAATAACATACGAAGTAATTGTTTACGTTAAAAAACTGTCTTTCCATGAAAACAGCGTAAGGTAACAAAACGTAGCTCACGTAACTTCAGGATATCTAACCTACGTTGCAGTATCATAAAATGAAGTCTCTCTAAATTCAGCACTTGGTACAGTATAACCTATATTGTAATGATCTGCGTGTCTCACCACGTGCTACACATTTATAATACAAACAAATGTTTACTTGTTTGTAATACAAACGAGTGTCGATAACAAAAGCATACGTACAACGTAAACAAATAGTAAAGCGACCAGCAGACGACAGCAGCAATTCGTCCAATGAGCCGAAGTTGGAATTGGCGTCACAGTTAAAAGGATTCGGAGGACCACACCCTTCAGGAGACCTATAAATATTCGGACATCGCTGTAACCAATATCACTCGTCCGGGTGGTCACCTCCTTTCCATCTTCGCGTTCTCGACTAGCTCTGGGTCGGAACACATTCCCGCATACTCAGTTAGCATCGGACTGTTGTGCTTCCTTCCAAACCACAACACACTCAGCACTGGACTGGTATGTTATTTCTTTTACCTGCACATTCAGTTGGCACTGGGCTGTTGTGCTACCTTATTCTCGATCCTGCTAACGTTAGCTCGGGCAAAGCAAAATACCTACTTCTATACGAGGCTCTCTTCCTATAATCAGTTGACTATGGATTGCTGTGACTCCTAATCCTAACTCTTGCTTAACAGAGGCATAGCTCAAAAGAAGAAAGCATTAAGTTATGTTATAACTTTCAACAAGTCTGTAAATAAATTTTGTACGGGACGGTCTTTTGAACCAATACGCTTTCTGTAATAAAAACTGGTTATGGGCAGAAAACACTAAATCCACACTGGACTAAACCTAAAAAACATTACGTGGTGGAGTCTCAGTAGGTACTGAGCCGTAAAATTTAACAGATAATAGATGCCAGTTACGAGGTCAGGTAGTCGAACAGGATATTTCGATACTGAGTCTAATTCGGATACTGAAAGGTATTCAGACGGTAACGCAACTATGGCAACAAGTCCTTCGTTCAATCGACCGCATCTTACAAAATTTTCCGGTAGAATAACTGAAGACCCGGATAGATTTTCTATGCTATATGTACATTTAGCAACACTTCACAACTGGTATGATCATAGGAAGAAACAGGTTTTGCCAATGTATCTACAAAATGTGACCCTCGATTTGGTTTTCCAGTTACAATAGCAAAATTTAATGACTGATCTCATCTACAAACAGTAAATGACAAACTTGTAAGTCTAAGTAGACGAAAAATTCCACACTACAAGGCAGAGATGGAGATAAATTTGGTCCAGATGAGCCAATTGATGCCTATTTTATTCGGAAGCTACGGGAGATACGCCACAATCTTCCAGAAGCCAGTGAAGAAGTACATTTTTTGTCTCTTGGATTACAGACAATTTTTTTGAAAATCATTGCTTTGGAAACCTACACATCATTTCGAGATTTGCAGAATCGTCTTCTCGCTTTAGAAAAATCAAATGACTTGCTGAAAAAAAGAGAATTTGTAGAAAGTTCGCAAGCTCTACAGGCTATGTATGATTGAACAAAGTTCCCAGAACCTAACCAACCCAAACCCTAATTTACAAAATTCTAGCTATCAAAATATGAACCAGCAGGTGCCGACTTCATAACCTTCAAACAATCAAAATCCCGGTTATCAACCAACAAATAATGTACCTTCATTTAGTCAAAATCCAGGTTTCCAACAGCTAAATAACCAAAATTCAAATCCAAATGAACCATAGTGATGCTTCCTATGAACCATCAAATACGTAGAGGCCTTGAACAAGCTCCTATTACTCTCACTGACATCACACCTCCTAGTAAGCCACTACACAAATTTGTCTATGACCTAATGGACCTAACAAACCTGTTAACCAACACCATTTTCTACAAACAACAAAAACTCCATATTATTCAGCATATAAGCTACTTCCAATGCATAGCCAAATCCTGAGAAACCAACAAGATCCCATCGCTCTTATAGATACTGTACCTCATAGTAAGGATATAAGTAAATTTATTTATAACCTAATGGCGTTTCAGGACCAAATGGACCCAAAGAAACCTTTCAACTTAGAAAATTCTCAACCCAACCTTGCACAAAATAAATAGAATACCATGGACACACAAATTGGCAGAATTATTCTTAATGGTAATAAAAATTACGCAAGTCGTAAGCCATACTATAAGACGAAGCAACAGGATAACAGTGGTACTGTTTCAGTATGTGCAGTATGTTTCAAGAGAGGACACTCTGCCCACACATGTCGGCATAAAGATAAAAATGATCAGGATGCGGAAAACTAATTAATGAGCCCCAGGTCAAAAAGGGCTTGAGGGCGCAAACAAGGAGGAAACTAAACACAACACCCAAGGACCTGCCGCAACTGAATTAGTAGCCAACATATATTCTAGTCAAACAGTAACAACTGAACGAAGAGAAACCGTCAAGTATGAAACGAGAAAAAATTCAATGATACAAGTAAAGGTGGATGATAATAGCAATAATTATTGACACAGCAAGTTCAATTAGTTTATGGCCTAAAGCTTTACTGCCAAAGAAATGCTCTTTAATTCCTTTTGTAACGGACATTACAGGAATAGCAATTAAATTGATCAAATTAAATCACATAGCTTTGATAAAATGCAAGATAGAGAATACAACATACTCTCATTATTTTAGAATTATCGAACACGGTGATTAGAACCCCATTTTGGCTATGGCATTTTAACAAGACTACAGACCAAGTTTGACGTGCAGTAAAATATAATTTCTTTTTATAAGAAAGCAAACAAGCCAGAAATGCCGCAGACCGGAAAAGGAGAAAGTAACATTTATCAGGCGGTCGTGAACATGATACAGGAGTAAACGTCAGTAAATGTATTCATAACAAAATATTACGATTCCTGACAATTTGTATTTTTTTCTTCCGGTAAAAGTGAATGGGAAAAAACAACCACCAGCATTCCTTTACGTTCGTTTACTACAAACTTTACGCGATAGAGGAGCCACGGTGAGTCAGTTGGTAGAGCGCTCACCTCTGGTGCTAGGGGTCGTCGGATCGATCCCTGCTCATGCCATGTGAGCTTTGTGGTGGACAAACACCGTGTGTGTGGGTTTTTTCTGGGTGCTACCGTTTCCTCCCACTTTCTTCAGTCCACCAATTCATCCAATCAGCATCCATACGGCCTGAGCCATAGTTGCCTAAAAGTCTTAAAATAAAAAATCAAATTTACGAGATAGAAATGGCTTTGTGGATTTTTCATTAAAATGCCAAAAGACGATCCTATTATTTTAGTAATAAATCCATCATCTCGAAAAATAAATCTGATCAAAAAATATGCCTGTAGTATTCACTGAAAAAAAATGGAAGAATATACGCAAAATTCAAGAAGTAAAAAACGGAACCTGAAAACATTTATAAATATCCCACCAAAGAGGAAATCGAAGGAAGGTTGACATACACTGAACAAACTTTTGACATCTCACTTTTTGTTATCAAACAAACTTTACCTGAAAATTACACTTTTCACAAGAGATCCCCCCAAATTGCTCTGGGCATAAGGGATCAGATTGATTTGCAAATCCAGCATCTTATTAAAGCCGTAATCATTCAAGAAACGTCTACAAGCCAATATTCATCACCTTAGTGTACGAAAAACAAACTCCAAAAAAATTAGTTTGGTCTTAAATTTAGTGGATTGTAATCGATTTTCTAAATATCTTACGATACCATTTCAGTCTACAGAGGATCTTTTATGTGATCTTAAAGGTAAAAATTTTATCTCAACTTTAAACGTATCAGCGTCCTATTATCAGATTAAGCTTCATCCAAAATCGTTGTAATACTTGTGCTTTGAGGTGCCACATACGAGAAAAAACATACCAATTCGTACGTTGCATAATGGGACATAAAACTTCAAGCCAATCGCTGTCAATAGTCACATGAATGTTACTTGAAGATACATTAAAAAATATTAGTTCATTTGCAGATGATTTGGTAATCGGATCAGACACAGAAGCAACAATTGGAGTACCTAGACATGTCTCTTAAAAGACTGAGGAAACACGTTTTGGGGGTTCACCTCGAAAGAATAATCTTTTCTATTCCCGTCTAGATATTCTGGGATTGCAAGTATCAGGGAAAGATATATCTATTTCACCAAAAATAACAAGAAAAATAAATTTTCAACGCCAGAAAATAAAACGTCAATTGAAGAGTTTCATTGGCCTTTGGTCATTCGGCCGTTCGACATAACATGTTTTATCACAAAAGTTGAACCTTTTCAACAACTTTTAGCAAAATGATGTAAGTTTAAATGGAGTTACACATTGGACTTGCTTTTCGAGAAACTGAAATATATCCTGATTGTTCCTTCGTTACATCATTTTGATGAAAACTTACAAATGCATATCTATTCAGATGCCTCCGCAGTCGAAGCCAGAGAAATTTTAACGTGCTTTAACCCTGAAACGAAAGAGGAAAGTTTGGTACCACACACTATCTGAAAACGAACAGAAGTCAAGCACATGGCAGAATGAATTAGCGTCGGTCATTTACGTGGTACGCAGATTTAGGTACTATCCGTTTAACCACACATTTATTCTCTACACTGATAGCAAGTGTCTAGTGAATTTACAGAACCAGACAGACAGACTAGGAAAAAATATACAAGGTGTAAACTCTTCCTTTCAGATTACAACTTCGAAATAAGGCACCAAGAAGATTTGAAACAACTAGGTGATTTAATTTCAAGATTGGAACTACGTTCGGACGTTGAAGGACATGAAGAAAAAGAAGAAGAGGGCATAAAAAATTCTTCTCTAAGGCAGGTGGAAGTTCCTAAGCATACTCTTAGCGTTGACCAGTCTATTTACTGAGGCCTTCACTAAGACAGGTGGTGGTCTACAACTTATTCCCTGCTTCGGCCCGTCTTCACTAAGGCAGGCAGAAGTACTCTACCTATAATCTAACACTGACCCGTCTTCACTGAAGCAGGTCAACGACACCCTCGGCTTCTGCCAGTCTTCACTAAGACAGGCAGTGGTTCGCAACCTTTCCTAGACGTCGGCTAGTCTTCACTAAGGGAGGAATTCGTCTCTCTTCGCCCCAACCAGTCTTCACTAAGGGACTTGCGGGGTTCTCGTTTTGGTATTTCCTGAAGTCTTGTCCTTGGGAGATACGGTACTTGCTCTTGAGTCTCCATTGGAATAGCTTCAAACCTTCGAACAATCTCCAGGAATTTAACTAGCGTCAGATCAGACAAAGTCACGAAGATTCTTCTCACGACTGGCGGCATCAGAATGACTAAACCACTACAGATCTGGGCTTCTGAAGCTTGTGTCTCTAAATATATAATCGCATTGTACCGATTCAACTCGAAGTTTTCTAAACTTCCGTCGTACCTTGTACTGTATGGTGTGGATTTTAACCACGCTTAACTTTGCACCTGTTATGTCATCTGAATGATAAGATGGGAGGAAAGAATAGTACAAGTCCTCATACCCATGGTATACATCCGCGTTGGAGTGGAACCAAGAAAGTGCAGGCACCTTCAAAATAAAAGGTAGGATTCGTAACCATTGGCTGCGTGGTAATCCCATTAATGTAGCCACACTTTCGAATTGTTTCACGAATGCTCGAGCTGATGTGTCCGTTTTTCCTACTGCATACTGTACCGTATGTGTGTATCTCAGTTCCGTCAACTTTATATGAATAGTGCTATCTCGACTATGATCTGTTCTGTCATCATTCGGTCCACATCTTTGCTCTCTTTGGCGCTTCCTCTCTTTAATCTACAACTGCAATATATCTCTCGTCTCCCGTAATCAATACTTGAAGAGCTGTCATGTCCAGAGTATCCAATCTTACTGTCATCGCCTCCGCATGATTCATAATGTCTCGTCCTTCTTCTGCAAAATTTTTCCCTTTGTTCAGGGAATCCATTATTTCTTCTACTCTCCTCAAGTGTGGGGTCAGATCCATCATTGACTTTTCTGTTCCCAGTCTTCCCATCCGGCGTCTCAATTCTGCGAATCAGCATCTGACTCCTTCCCCATTAGCAGAATCTCTCTAGGGGAGTCGTTGTTTGATGCTCATATGTTTACTAACTATTCTATTTTACAGCAGTAACCCTTCGTGCTAACTGCTACTTCTTTCTGTTCATCATCTCGTTCTGGCTCGTAAGTCGCCATCTTCCACGATTTTTGCACTATATCTTTACATTTCTCCTCCACATGATGCTCAACATTGAGGTACGTCCGTTCGATTTTTGCGTCGATCAACTCCTGTCGCTTAGTCAGTACCTTTAATTTCTCCTCATTTTCTTCCTGACTCTTCCTTAAAGCGTTGATTTCTTGTTTCATTTTAGATATTATCACATTAGTTCCTTGCACTATCTCCTCTATCCGGGACATATCTGCATTTCGATTTTCTTCTATCCAGTGGAAGTCCGCTCTTCGTGCTACTTCCATCGATTTCGGTAGGGCTATCAACGTGTAAAGGACCAGAGGGACATATTAATTTCATTGCTTCTATTATAGCTATGGACCAAGCGGAGACCTATCATCCTATCCTATCCACTATATACAGATATTATGACAACAGGAATATATTACCCTTATACTAACTATACCTCGGCTATGGGCGCGGGATAAACCATGTGCGATGCTGAAAGGCAGTAATCTGATTAGTGTGAGAGAGAAAGAAAAGAGGTAATGAGTACTCCTCCCTGCTTTAGTGAAGACTGGAGCCACGAGTAGTGTCCTCCTGCTTTAGTGAAGACTGTCTGAAGCTAGGGATGGTGTTTGCCTGCCTAAGGTAAGAGACTGGCATAAGCTAGATATTCGGTTGAAGACCCTTTCCTGCCTTAGTGAAGACTGGTTGGGGCCAAGAGAGACGAATTCCTTCCTTAGTGAAGACTAGCCGACGTCTAGGAAAGGTTGCGAACCACTACCTGCCTTAGTGAAGACTGGCAGAAGCCGAAGGTGTCATTGACCTGCTTCAGTGAAGACGGGTCAGCGTTAGATTATAGGTAGAGTACTTCTGCCTGCCTTAGTGAAGACGGGCCGAAGCAGGGAATAAGTTGTAGACCACCACCTGTCTTAGTGAAGGCCTTAGTAAATAGACTGGTCAACGCTAAGAGTATGTTTACGAACTTCCGCCTGCCTTAGAGAAGACTGGCCGAAGCAAGGAATAGGTTGATGACACAAGTTCAAAGAGTAGTATTCATGAAGCAAGGTTATAAAGCGAAACCAATCAAGCATAAGAGCATTTAATGAAAGACTTTTATTAGCGGACTGTTGTCCGAAGAAAAGATACACGATGCAAGAGAACTCGATGTGGTTCGGGCCGTAGCCCGACGAGATCTGATTTAAATCTGTTCGGGACCTGCTTATATACAGTTACATACAATCACACATCCTTCCGCCAGCAAAATATAGTTCCAAGTTAGATAGTGCGCGCAGTCACAGTTGGGCGTGTTTGACAATTCTTTTACATAGTATTTAATATTTAATAATCTGTTTATAGTTACTTATAATTATAGTCCCTGTTTTTTATTCTTTTCATTTGTATCCATCCGTGCAAGCAAATTAAATGGATTTAAACTTTATCTACATACACACACATGCATTATTAAAATAGACAATGTTTGCGACTAGACCCAACTTTGGATTATTGATACCCCTAAATTGTATTGTATAATACTGTTAAAAAAATCTCATTTCACGGTGCATACGACATGTCCAAAGAAGTTATTGTACGACGTTCCGCACGGTATATTCTCCCTTATAATTTTTAAAAGAAAAAATCTGAATAAATTAATTCAGGGGCGGTGCATAGGATAGAAAACATACAAAATGACTTATTTATATTTAAGCAAATGTGAGTAACGTCAGAAACGAGTCATTTTTTGCTTCTCCCTTCAATTCATTCCTCATCCCAACATGGTTACACTTTGCTAATAATTCTGGTGCTATAGATTTAGTTACCAATTCTCCTCTGGCCTCGCCGGTCGGGTGGCCGTGTGGTCTGCGACAGTAGGTCAACGACTTGAAGGTCCCGGGAGGGGCATGGGTGTGGATTTTAATAGCTAAGGGGCGAATCGTGACGGGCCGAAGTCCAAAATTACTAGACTGGCCCATATAAAAATAAAGTTTAGTGTTTTCTCCTTTGGCCTCCTGACACGGATCCACCAGGTAATTTACTTCATAATTCTGACACTTGATTTCTATTGGCGTAAACTTTGCTCTTAGAGATTCTGCTCAGCGTTTCTGTTACAATACTCATTCCCTATAACTCCAGCATTCTGCATTTACATAGGTGAAGTAGGGTTTCCATCTGCTACTCTCGCTTTCTCCTCTTCGGTGGGTTGTCGAACGTCGTCTCCAGGTTTACCATCTCCTCCTTTCGCAAGGCTGATGTCTTCCTTCTGCTCCTGTGGGGAGGAGGTAGCTCCCTCGGGTCTCTGTTCCGGCGCCATGTATGACGTGGTCACGTAGTCCTGTCGAACGCCAGAAGCAATTACGGGAGAGCTACCAGATGTAGCTGCTGTTGAATTGCCCCAATTGGGCTGAAGTAAGTGGTGTAGTCGAGAAGGCGGCACGATTCCTCCACTGATGGCCTTGAATGTGTTCTCCAAAAGGTCACGTACTCCTGAGAGTCCACTCCTTGTCCGCAAATAGCAACTAGTAGGGTAGAAGGGCCCCGTGGGGAGAGAAAAATAACCTCCCCGGGGGAAGACCGTTTCCTCTCAGGACCTTTCTGGAGAGGTAAGCACACTTGTAAGTATTCTCTTACAGGAGAAGAGACTGCCTCACAAGTGGACCTTCGGCCAGGAGAGACTAAATTCCCGATGGAAGCACTCCAATAAGAGTAGCCTCTCGGTGGAGAGACGTCTGTTGGGTTATTCGCCTGTTGCGAGAGACAGAATACCTAGCGAACCTCTCTAGAGGGAGGGGTGAAGGCATCAATTAAAAGCGAAACAATTGTTTCAGAGCCAACGCACTGTATTTTGCTTGGTTCAGATTAGTACAAAAATTGCAACCACCATTGGTTGCTTTATCTAACAGTAGACATTGACTTCCTGTAACTGTCGTATTAATACATGAAATTGCTCAAATGCAATATATATTTTGTAAAGGGAAAATTATCAGTTCTCAGTTTATCCGTAAAACACTAAAATTCCCGTTAAAAAAACAAATAATATATAATAGAACAAAAGAAGATGTGATTTAGAAATATGACAATGTCACGCGCCTTCTCCTGGGCTCCATCGTAACAATGAGGAAATATATCAGCACTGCGGTCTTGGTGGCCGTGACAGTGTATGCTCAATGTTACGCTCACTGCACTGCCTTCTTGTAGACGCATGCACTTCTCATGTTCAGAATAATATGATTTATTTATTAATTCTCTGAATGTTTGGCATCTTCTATATAATTTCATGCAAAAAAAATACACTCCGATACTGTTCAGGAAGAAGTCAAACTTAAATTCCATTCTATAAAGTCACTTTCGAACATTAGGTGGGTTTGCAGAGCTGAAAGTGTGGCATCAGTGGAAGAAAGCTTTTATTCCATCATTCACGTTTTACGTCAAATGCTGCGTCAACACGTCAGTAAAATGCGAAAATAATGAAAGAGAATAAGTGTCATTTTATCAATGCAAATAATGCAAGCTCTTTCTCAAATGATCTTAAAGTTAAGCAAATTTTTGCAAGCCGAAAGCCAGGATTTTATGTCAGCAATCAAATCGGTTTCCATGTTGAAGTCTGCAATGAGAAGTACTTTCGTGATGTGGACAGAGGTGCAAGAGATGTGTCAGAAGAGGGAAATAGAAATACGAAGAGTGAAAAGGTTGCTAGATGACAACGTGAAATCAAAGGATATTTTTTCCTGCAAAAAGAAATGCGTGTCAATCTTTGCAGGAAGCTACAGATATCAAGTCAGTAGCAAGTTATCAGAGATCTATCAGCAGATAAGAGAAGAAATATAGATCCATTCTAATTTCGTTTTTGAAGATTGTCTTAGGTCAGAACTAGGTTTTGAATTTGAATTGTAGTTAGGATTTCTTCTACTTCTTTAATCAGTCATTCTTCAATCCACATCTCCACTTTGGAAATAACTATATTGAGGCCTTGTATCCAGGGTTAATTTAATTAAAATAAGCTGACAAGGCTATCACACACACGACACATTAATACACACTAAAGGCCGCTTTAGACGACAGCATTTATGCTACGATGAATCTTACGATTAGCAGTAGTGCCAGAGTGTGAAAGCAAGAATGCTACGATATGGCAAGATGCTATTCTTTTTATTCTGGCAAACTGCTTTCGCTAAGATTTACCGTACGAGAAATTTTATCGTCTAAAGCGGCCTTAACAGTTCATCTGGTGTTGAACTGTTAGTTCAATAGTACCAATAGTTAAACTGTTTGTGTGTTTTAATGTTTTATCTGAAGAAGATGTTAGAACATTGAAATCGTTACGCTGGCTGTGCGCTTTTAAAATAAAATTAAGTATGATAACCTTATCAGCTTGTTTTAAATAAATCTCTACTTTATTTTTTTTAATTCTTTGTAATTTCGGCTTTTCATGTACGCTCTCGCTCCCTACTTTTTTGCGATTTCTATGAGTAGCCAATACAAATACTTTAAGGCCGGCTTTTCTTGCAGAAGCTCACGCGTGCTTTACTCACGATTTCCATGAGTAGACAATAGAAACTCGTGTTACACGTAGAACACATATTTAAACAGGTGTTCTAACTGGTTATTAAGCCACATTGCAAGCAAAGAACACGACGAGTGCATGTATGAAAATCCGGCCTAACATATGTTTCAATTGGCTACTTAGAACTGCTTTTCTTGCAAGCGTGCGTTGCTTGAGACTTTGGTGAGTATCTAATTAAAATATGTGTTACACGTAGAACACGCAATAAAACACGTGTTTCAGTTGGCTACTCACCCAAAAACGCTAGCAACGCACGCTCTCAAGAAAAGCAACCCTTAGGCAAATCGCAAGCGAAAACTGCAGCTAGCGCGTACATGAAAAGCCGGGCTAAAAGGTATTAAATTTCATTGAGATTTTGCTCCTGGCAGAAAGTATTTATGAAAGTAACATGTCCAAAGAGTTTATACTATAAGAATATACTGTGGTCGCTCTTCGTTCATGTGTAAAACATTTTTTTTCGTTGATATTTTTGATATAACCTGCAAATACCTTGATGTTTTAGTTGCTGAATAGGCATTTAAACAAGACTATGATTTAGTGTTAATTATAAGCAAGAGTGCAATGTCGATAAGTACAGAGGATACATTCCGTAAGAGAAGATTATACCTTTTGTTCTGTATAAAAGAACTGCTCCTGTCACATAGAGAAGTATATTTTCGTTTCATAATCATACGCTTTAATAAAGGATTGATCTTTAGATGTTCTCCAACTGGATCATTGTGTTAGTTTATATTCACTAATATAAATATAAAAACTTGGTAGCTTTATCGGAAGTTCTTTTTATGAACTGAATCTAGAATTGCTTGACTAATCTATGCATTATATTTAAATAAAAGTGCTCTATGGTGCATGTTGCACTTAAATAAGGAGATTTACCCTCGAGTGAGTATACTAAAACATTAAAGGGCATTACTATAGTAGTGACGCACCAATTTTAAAATCACTAAAACCAAACCAAAATCGATTTCCTTTTTCGTAAATTATCTTAAATTACTGAACATATGAACGTAGAGGTTAGGTAAAGTTAGGTGCGGTCATGTATCATTACAAAATATATTTTGACACATATTCACACTTACCTTCAGCACACAGGCGTGTTAACTCTCCCAATTTCCATTACAAAGTCGTGTACAATTGTTTCGGGGCCTTTTCCTTTCCTTACATAAATACTCTGCTAAATAACATTTAAAATGCACTTTCCCCCGTCATTCCCATACGATTCAATAACAATAACGCAAGAAATGTCATAATCATTAAAAAAACACGCCATTTCAACACTACCTTACCGCCTTCCGCCACAACATCTAGTGCGTCCTAAAACATCTTCAAAACACACTAAAACTATATCATTATTCACTTCAAATGTTACCAACATCAATATTTACCTCCCTAATACTCTCGAACATCACACAATTATCTCAATTCCTCCTGTAAATTTCTAAAAATTGGCGCGTCACTACTATAGTTAACCCCTTTAAAGTATACCAGTTAAAGTTTTAAATTTATATATAATAGTATAAATTATTGACATTAAAATAATCATCCACTGAATAATATCATTTTTTGCTGTTTAATAATGGGCTAAACTACAGAAATCTCATGATTATTATTAAGTCTGGCACAATAATACTTCGACCAAAAAATGCATCATTTTGTTGCAGCGTGCATATACATTATTCTCCTAATTTTACTGACAAAATGTATTAGAAAGGATTAGGCCTTTTAACGAAGTCAGTTTAGAATTCTATTTAGCCATTCTGTTCTATAAAACCTGCGTGATGTATACTAAAGAAAGGCCGAATTGGTCTACTATATTTAACGGAGCTACTCCATTGTAGGTACTTTATGGATAACATAATTAGATTTTACATGCTTGATGTAATATAACCTAACCTAAGATAACCCTAACGTAGTATATAGAATCGGAAGCAAAAGAATAAAAAGGGAGCACAAGGGCTTACGATGGAGCGTTTCCTTACTGTTCTGCTAACTACATCCTAAGTGTCATTTGAGGGATGGCGCGGGATAGTAGGGAACAGGGCCTTCATTTTAGGTTCTGTCAGAAGGAACTTACGGGGTTATCAACAAAGCGCCTCAACATTACAAGTTTATTTAATCAATTAGGTTCTTTATTAAAGTGTACATATTCTTAAGTAGTCCACTAAATTCTTGCCCAAACTCACACTCAGTGAGCATATGAATTTATATACTTACGTTTGATTCCCCGACCTGTAATACAAACTATTTCTTTGGAAAATAGTCAAGTATATCCACAATTGTACTGAGTTTAGT
Organism: Lepisma saccharinum; assembly: GCA_022664845.1. Taxonomy (NCBI): domain Eukaryota; kingdom Metazoa; phylum Arthropoda; class Insecta; order Zygentoma; family Lepismatidae; genus Lepisma; species Lepisma saccharinum. The sequence continues at coordinate 39,497 of JAGDQP010005804.1, read as the reverse complement.
GTCGTGAACAGTTTAGTCTGTTAAATTCAGCGCTTGTTAAAACATTGTTGTTTCATTAAATAGTGGTAAATTAATTCTTAGACAGCACATTGTTCCTGTGAAATCATGTGTGGCAAGCTAGCATACAATAGCTGTAGTCTTCTGAATAGAGGGAGCACCACTCAGACATGCTATTATTTATAATTTGCAGTTAGAAAGTAATTTTAATGAATATATATTATTTCCATGCATCCATTACTGTCGAATTTTCTTATAAACAAAATGCGTGTTATTACAATTATATGAACAAGAACATAATTCATTTAGCCAGCAAATCTGCAACGCGCTAGAACGATCGCCTCGCGTCGCTACTGACGACTGACGTATACCGACCTGATGCATGCTTATTGGACACCCCTGCACTGTCTACCATTTGTGTAGTGGGCTGTGTCAGTGCCTTGAGGTTTGTGGAGTGAAGTGACTGTAACGGCAGGCAATACGACAGGGTACAGAACAACAGGCAAGTATAATTAAGCTCTTACTATTAAGCACAAAATCAGAAGTGTTATATGACGAGGAATTATGAAAATGTGAAGCGAAGTAAAATCAGTCTTCGCTCTTATTTGCTCAGGAGAAGGCTGTGTTGTGTTGTGCTGCATGAGCATTAAGGGGTGTGTCACTGCTGTATACGTTCCATGTAATAATGTAAGTAATATTTTATGAAATCAAGAAGTTCATTTTGTGTAAGCGTTTGTGTGAAACTTTGTTGTGTGATATACATATATTAAATACAGTGTGCAGTTTGTTGCTGGCAGCAATTGACTCGGTACAGTGGGAAGCGCCATTTTATAGACATGATCGGGGGGTGAAATGGAATGAGGTTAAAGCACTTTCGGACACTGTTTAAGAATTGAACAGCATGAAATTACATTTGTTCGGTTATTCTGAAATAAAGCTGGATTGTGAATGACATAAGTGATATTTCTAGTGTTAAAGTTTTCCCCCCTTTTCATGCAACAAAACACATTAGGAAATTACGGATGTATGAGCCGCAGTCGGTGTGCTACAGCGGTGTGTGTACGTATGATTTCGGAGTAGCCAGTTTTGTACATAATTAAAGGACAATGAGCCAATATGTGGATTGCAAATGAAGTGTTCACAAATTTCCAATGCTGTTCCCTGATTAAGTTCAATTTTTAGTTGTCCCTTAAGAATATACAGTACAGACAACTTCAGCGAGTGGACCGATTAGGTCATAGTTATATTAAGCCAAGCGGGATATGAGATAACGGTGAATTATCTTTTGGATGCAGAACAGCGCAGGAAGCACATTACGTGAAAGTTATTGCGCCGGTACATACGTTCTCAAACGTAGAAGTTTCATTGTAAGGAAGTGTTTATGTATACTTAATTGAGAAATTAAATTGTGCTTGTATATTATGATTTCTCGGTGTTTTCGAGTGCGGTCCCCAATACGGTAATGCAAGAACTATTATTTATGTTGGCAAGATATAATTTTTAAATCACGTTCGACGTGCATCATAAATATTTAGTATCAGTTTAGAACTTTGCGGGTGAGTATTTTCTGGTGTTTATATCTCTGCTGGTTTTCCTGATAAAACTGTACATAGTCTTTAGGCCTCTTGTCTTTTTCTGTCTGTGATCACCCAATGTTCATGCAGTTAAGAAGCCTCTATCCAAGAAATCGCAAAGCCATTGTTATGCGCTTAGTACAAGGATGTCGATTGCTTCTGCGTAGAAACATTAACAAAAGATGCGCTACAGCGTTATTAACATTTCTTATATGCCATGCAGCCGGGTGTTGTGCTAGTAAAGAAGTCTCCTTAATAATTCCTCCTATTTTTACTAAAGATATCGTGTACAGGAGATATGAAGCTTTTTAGGGCAAGGAAGTGCAAGGCACGATACACGCCTTGCCCTTAAATCGAACTCGAACCTATATTTTGCCTTGTACTCACATGAAACTTCTTGTACTGATCTCTCTCCCCTTTGATGATACGTAACCAATAAGGATTACGATAACCGTGCATATTACTGATTTGTTTTTATTTTGTAGTATTTGTCGTCTATCCGGGCTAGTTTTACTTTATCTACACCAAAGGCAGTAAAATTTACAAGAGAAAGGTTGTTACCAAAGTTTGTAGGAGTATAGAGACTCACATTAAAGTAACTTTTAGTCATGATTCAGTGTTATCAGGGTGAAATACGTAGATATACGTGGGACTATATATGCATCCGCCATAGGTGGGGATGTGTGCCATTTTCTTTCTCGTGCTAATTGACCGGCTCCGAGAGTGAAAAATGTAAAGATACATGACCGCAACTAACCTCCACGTTCCAATGGTCACTAATTTAAGACAAAATTCGGCAAATGAAATTACAGTAGGGGAAGAGTTATTTATATGAGGAATGTTCGCTATGCCATTAGTGTTTCTCCGCGTCACCACATCTGAATGGAGTGGAGTTATACTATTTTCTGGATAGTTACATGTCTGTTTGTGCGTGTGGAAGTAACAGTGACAATTAATTTTAAAGGACGACTGGTGTTGACCGTATAATATTGGTCAATAGAGTGGTGTCCTTTGCTGTAGATCCATAGTGCTGTTATCGCCCATAAAATTAATTTTATCTTATTATCTTTGCTGTAGATAAAGTAAAACTTAACCTCTTTCCTATAACTGTAATTCTTGTACATAGTGGGATTGTTTTGTTTGTCATTGTGATAAACTTTACTTTCGGCCCCCCAGCTATTACGCTTTATACCACTCACTCCTTGTAAATTATTCACACACACTTCTGTAAACAGTTGGCAATAAAAAAAAGTTTATCATTAATAGGACACTTCATTCAATCCGCGTTCTAGTTGATCAACACGGACACGAATATGGGGATATACTGCGGAATGGTGATTTCGTATTTTGAGTGACGCATATTTTGCTACAGAAATTACTAGCACAATGCCGAGTGAGTGAAAACTGGTTTGTTTGTCAGGTTAGTTTTTCCTTATGCAAATTACATTTAGTAGGTACTGTATGTGGTCGCTCTGAACGCGGAAGAAGCATAATAGTCGCTATACTATTCGCATTTTCACTTCCATGGATCGGAACTGTTATGTTTTGCCTTTCAGCTGTTCCACACACATTGGAAATATTACTACTCCTTTAAATTCAACTTTTTTTTTTAGGAGTCCGAAGGTAAGTTAACTCATCTTTTGTACTGAAAATGAGAATATAGTGTTTTTAAATAAAAAACCTTAATGATAAGTTGAAGGGTTAAGAAAACCTGACACATTAGTTACCCATTTTAGAAATGGAAAAACCTATGTCTTGAAGAATTTGCCATCTATGCCCTAGTGGATAAGAAAAGTCATCCTGTACATAAGGTTGCCTAGTATCTTGGCTGTTAGCGGGTGAATTTTTATTTTTGTCATTGGGCTTTTTTTTTTTTTTTTTTTTCAAATATATAACAGCGCTTAAGCGGAGTACCGATTGAAGCAATAATCAGGGATAGTAGATTTGCAGACTAGATATAATCCTGAATATCAATAAGTTCTCTATACTAGTTTTAAAATTTTGGTTAAATATATTTTCTACGGACTTTCGACTTCGGCCCGTTAAGATTTATCCTATACACAAATATTCATGTCCCAGGCAGGATTCGAACCCGCGACCGTATGATCGCTGCCTAACGCCTTAGACCTCGCAGCTATCCTGTCAGCTCTATACTAGTTTTGTTATATCGTTAAATATTGGTATGTTTTAAATGTTATACTTTCCTGGTTTCGGATGCATAGAATGCAGAATGTGAAGTAAAATGAAGATGCGATGTGAGTGCAAGGCCCTTGCACTCATATCACTCGTTAATTGTGCATCATATTTCTGTGTTATTCACATCCGAATTTAGGAAGGTGTAATCGAAGTTTTGCTAATATCCTAACAAATTGGTTTCACCAGACAAAATTTTGCCCCTTGTATGGGACCAAAATATAATTTGTATAGATTGGTGCTAGCCTACGACTATAAGCGTGCTAGATAAATATAAGAGGCATATTTTAGTAACCTCATTTATTAATGCTATAGTAGCAAATATATTATATTACAAACTATATAGTTTATATTGATTCTACATCATGATGGGATATTCCGTTTCTCCAGTTGTGATTCGCCTAGTGACCTTGGGAGCGGGCGACGTTTCTTGATACAACGGTGCCACCTGCTCCACAGGTCTGCCGTAATGTTAGAGGCGAAACCATGTGTCGCAAGTTGAAAGCTGAGAACCGTTGTTGTAGATGTTCAAATAACTTACAATTACGTTCCAGACACTCAGCTATGTCTAAGCCCTGGCATGTTTGAGGGAATTCAATTGTCAGGCTCAGGCCATAGGTGCCTGTCTGGTCCAGAATAATAAGTTCAATAGAAGACTAAATGCTGTGTTCCCGGAATATCTTTTTCAGTGACTGTACAAAGGATGCAGATTTGAATAAGGGGCATTCCTTATGTAAGCAGGAATTTTTTTTTTGCTTTACTATTTCTTAAACTTGAAATTGTAACGAATAGCAGTTATCCTAATCATTCTGTGGCTGAATGGGTGCAAGTTACAGGCCGTTCTGATTATTTTGTGGCCCTAGCTTTCCCCCGAAAGTTGTGCTTGTCGGGGTACATAGTCTCAAATTTGACAAAGTCTCTCATTCCGTAGGAATCTCTACATATAAGTACAGATTATCTAAATACCTTTTCTCTATTCTAACATGGTAACTACTTTAATGGTTTTCAATCTTGCGAAGATACTGCTAAGCTAAGGATGAAGATCGCTGACCTTGTCTCGTATACCATGTATGAAGATAGTTTTCAGAGTGAATTAGGAATAGATTGTATCTCTGCACAGTGGTCCAGACACCCTGAAAACCTGGCCAAAACTTATAAAAGTAACATCGATGTCATGTTTATTTGAAAGCAGAAGGTTTATTGTAATCAAAACTATTTGCAGTAGAAAAGATGTCACCACATTGCGTGAGGCGCTCGCAAAGTCGAAGTTTGGTTTGAAAATTTTGTACTTCGTAGTCGTTATTCGTAACGCGTACAAAGTTACTGCTAGTCTTAAAACTTTGTACTCATTTCTTTTCGGAGAAAGTGTTTTTATTTGTTCCTCACATCATCAACTACATATACATGTGTCTAACATTAGTTAGGACATTGATGTAGATTTTAAGTGTTACATAATCTGAGGAGGAGGTAAATTCTTCAAAACTGAAGATGTGTTTAATGTTCTCGTAGAGTTATAAAGCGAGTTCCGCGTGATTTCGTTAAGTATCCTTCATAGATAAGTTCAATAGTCTCATTTTTAAAAGTGACAAGCAATTCTTGGTCATATTTGCTCCTTTTTAAGAGTGCTCCTCGCTTCAATCGCCCCATTTTAAACATTTTTCTAAATATTTAAAAAATGTAAGCGCAGTAGAACTTACGAATTACTATGAAATTCAATGGACAGCGATCTCGAAATCCTGTCGATTGATTAATGCTGAGACTTAATGACGTCATAAGCTTTGAAAACGTATCACTCATCAATGAACAAGATTTCGAGATCGCTGTTCATTGTATTTCATAGTAATTTGTAAGTTCTACTGCGCTATGTGCTTACATTTTTGAAAGTACTTTCAGTTTTGAAATATTTTTAAAAAGTTAAAAATAAGGGCATTCGTTGGAGCGTGGAGCTCTCTTAACTTTTGTAAAGATTCAGTTGTGCACTTTTCGTGCACCTGTTTTACTTCTGGGTGAGGAATTATTAATAACTGTAATTAATCGTAAATAACTGCAGATCAACACAACAACTCTGTTAAGTTCTGCAAGAAGTGAATAACAGCAAAAAATCTCATCTGGAACACCAGGAACAAGGTCATCTCCAGCATCTGCGGAAAAATTCAAACAAGTTTTTGAACACTATACATTTCTGAAGGACAATAATGAGTTGCTGAATGTAGAAATCTTGTTAAATATCCATCCGATAGATTACTGCCTAAAGATAAAGCTCATATCGCTCTGCATGCTGATATGGAAGCGACGGCTTCGGGATAAATTGTTTTATTTCTAGTATTATTGCAGTATAGTTTTCTTATTTGTCGTGATATGAACTTAACGATGTAGATCATCCCCGCCATCTTGGTATGACCTTTCCATTTATTTACACAGGAATTGTTTTTCTCATTTTATTCCTCTCGGAAGTAGAATATTTAGGTTCTGCTTTCACAAAATTTGTCTTGGTGGTCATTTTGACTCTTGTATAGTTGTGAAGTTTCATCAAATATATAAGTATAATGTATTATTAATAGTTTGCCATATAAATCACAACGGGAAATTATACTGTTCGTGTGTAAAATATTGCATTTCTATAAAATAGCATGAGTAAAGGAGAACATGACGATAAACTGGGCGAAAACAGAAGTTAAAAGTATGCTCCTGAAAGATAGAAGACGAGTAAAACAATTCCCATGTAAATCAATGGGAAGTGCGTACCAAGATGGCGGGGGTGATCTACACCGTTAAACACCTACAAGTCAAGAAACGTTTTTGAGGCATTTTAAAGGCAATCGAGCAGCTCCCAGCTAACAAGATACTAAAACTCCACTGATTGTGTTCACAGTGGATCCCGTATTTCTCTTTTAAGTCTGTAGTTATTTCTTTACTTTTTCTTATACCACTACTTTGTTGTCAATAATCATCATTGAAGGAAAGTTAAGGGATTTGGCCAGGTTTTCAGGGTATCTGGATTAATGTGTCCTGTAGTAATAGCTTCGTTTTTTCATTTAACAATAATAAACAGGAATTGGAGTGAACCATGCTTTAGTGGGATGGGATGATTGATCAGTTCCATGTAACGAATCCTGTGGGAGTGTTCGTAAGGTTGCGTTGCGTGCGTAAGTTGATTTGCTTGTGATTTAGGTGCATGAAACTTGGACGGGTTTTTGTTGGTAGCTACCACACAACTTAAGCTAGGTTCATTAGGATTGGTCTGTGGCCTTTGTATCAACCTTTAATTCATTTGGTGGTTTTGTATATCCGGGTACTTTACAAATATTAGTGACATATTACATGGTTCTGATAGTAAGGAGGGTTTGAAGGTTGACTAGGATTAGAATAAAAGGCTTGTGTATGGTGATTTCGTTCGCGTGCTGAGGGCGTAGAGGGTCTATTGGTTACTCGTATGAATGATGTGTTTATGCATTTGGTAAGCCTGATTAATAGTTTCATTGAAAGATTACGTTATCTTTGGACAGTTAAGCATCTGAACTCTTAAGGTCTGTCAGACAGCCTTATATTGAGTGATGCGGGGTCGGCGCAACGGTTCCCAGTGTTGGGTAATTTCCCTGATGTCACTCTGAAATCATTGTTCTTCAAGATGTACTGCTCATATTTGTTGATGTGCAGTGAGACATTGTTGTGTTAACTTCAGTATTACACTTTCTGTAGAGAGAGCGAAATGTTGCTAAATTATAGTTTTATGGCTGTAGGGCATCATTTTTTTTTTATCGTAATATACTTGACGGGAAAAATCAACTTGATCAGTCTGCTCCCTGCAGTTCAGTCAAATTCTACCAAGGTGTATTATTTTCAGGGAGTCATCTTCGGTGGAAGGGAGCAGTTACTGCTTTGATCTCGGCAAGGAAATCTATTTAACGTAGAGTGTCTAAAGGAGCGTTGTTTTATTTTCTTATCATACTTTGTCTTAAATGATATATTAGGATTTAATACCTTTTATTATAATCTTAGTGGCTGTATTTTCTATTAATACATTGCATGAAATAATACAACTACATTCACTGTGCGAGTGTGCAATACAGACTATGTATTATAACGAATGCAGAGAGATCAAAAGTGGGTACTGTTAGTTAAATATGTTTAAATGTTCTTACCTGTGCACGGACTCAGGGAATTCTCACTGTTAATACGATATATCACAAGAACAGTGATTACAGTGTCATTAATAGTGAGGATTTCCTGGATGCTCGTGCATAGGTTAGAAAATTATGTGGGTATCGCCACGAAGCAGTGTGTTTTAAACGTCACATACATCGCGTATAATAAAAAGAATAAAATATCGAACATGACTTGAACTAACCCCCCATCGCTCGCGATACCGTCCTTGTTTTTTTTTTTTTTGTTGCAAAATACATGTCATTGATAGCACGAAGTGTTACCATAAGTATTTCTCCGCATGCCACCATGTTTATTATGTTGATCAACAAGTTCGTATTTAATGAGATTATAATGACAGCTTTTCGTAACACTTCGGATTGCGGTTTGTCTCCAGGTATTTATAGAAGTGTCTTGACAATTATTTGTTAAGGAATAAGTGGTATAGAGCGTACATATAATTCAATACCTGGCGTAATCTGCTGGCCATAAAGTAGTGTGTGTAGTGCATGTGTCGCTCTCTGAGTGAAAGGGTTCTACAATGGCAAGATATCTTTGGTGTCCGTGAAGATTTTGGTAATGAAGGCTAGATTTACTCAGTGTGTTATAATATGTAGTTACGGACATAGATTTGAAAGTTTAGAAGATTCAAATCCTTGTTTAAGCAGATATTCCTGACATGATCAAACGATTGACGGGATGGTGCCAGATAAAGAGTAGATGTTTTTTCTCTTTCCGCTGAACATTTCTCATGTAAGAACTTGAGGCTTCAAATCCATTAAAGCTCAGTATTTCAGTTTATATACTTTCATTCTATACAGTCATTTTGTTAGGTTATTGTAATTGCGGATGTAAACTTGTTTGTGGTCAGCTACTAAACATGTCACTTTCACGAAATATTCGACTCATTCGTCGGCTACTATTCAGTTGAGAACCTCCCAGACTTGCCCTTTTGTATGCTATGTAGACACTGCTTAATTTGTGCGAGGAACTCAGTGTCTTACTTATCCTCCGTGTGTGCTTTGCATACTGAAACTTCCATTCTGAAGGCGGGATATGATTGCATCTCGTGTTGTCTGCCGTGTGATTTTTTTTTTTCAGACTTGTATCACAGCATCGATTATAATATTCAAAATGCTTTTTTACTATCCAATTTTACAGCATAGTATACGTTTAGGGTTGATGAAAAAGATAAAAATTAAAAGCTTTTTTGTTTTGATCGTTAAGATAGTTCGCCCTCATTACAAATGAAATTTCGTTAGGTTCACAACCTCTCGTGGAAGCTGACGGACCTTCCGGGTTGTATTGTAGTTTTTATATTTTCAGTGTATTCACCTGTCTTCTTTCGAAAAATGCGGTCCTAGTAGAAGTCCTTTATTCTAGTGAAAATACAGGAAGGTAAAGATAAGATTTAAACAATTTGTAAGGTAGTTTTTTTATTGTAAACCTCAGAAACCAGGGACTGTTACTCGAATGCGATTATAAGGACGTTTTTCCTTTTCTGATGTTTGTTTTTACTCTCTCTCTCTCTCTCTCTCTCTCTCTGTGTGTGTGTGTGTGTGTGTGTGTGTGTGAGAGAAAGAAAGAAAGAAAGACAGACAGACAGACACAGAGACTGAACCTGACATCTCAACCTTACCCTCTAGCCTGGAGTTCGCCAACGACCTCCGCTGGAGGGTGAGGTCTACCTCCGGAGATTGACCACTTCTGGTTGGGGAGGGGCAAGTTGTTGATAAGCTCTACTGAAAGGAGTCGCGGCAGAGAGCGCTTTGTTTGATTATGGTTTTAATGGCACTTTTCCGCAGCATTGCTAAATTGAAGAGAAGGAAAAAGCAGTAGGTCCAATCTCAATGAACAATGAAATACGTTGCCATTGCGCCTTGAATTCTAGAACTTAATACTTTGAGCTGCAGTAAGCATGAGAAGATAGGCACCAACTAGAGCGATCGTCTCACTATTGAAAGTGAAATATGGAGATCTCTTCCGAAGCATTTTACTTCTGAAGACTCAAAGCTTTAGCTTTGGCATGCAAACTACAGTACGTTGCGACGTAATTATTTTTAATGAAATATTTCAGTGTCAGAAAGAGAGAGGCTTACCAAAAGGGTTATATCGAGAACCCATCTCTAACGTTCCTATTACTGCGGCCTCCGTCATAATTTATATTCTATGTTAATGCAAAATTAAGGGAACCAAGTCTGTGTGAGATGAAGTTTTATGTACTTCCCTTTATTGTACGTCAATGATTAAAATACGAATACAGAATACGCTGACACATTTGTTTAATACTAACGGCCGTAATGATGCAAATAATGACCTAGAAATTCATTTTCATAAAATTGAATACAACCGAGCAGTCATCTGTAGTTGCAGATAGCCATGGAATAATGTCGTCTCAATTGATGACTTCACATAGGCTATAATTATCAGACGATAAGCATTCAGATGCTAAAATTGAGTTTGCGTTTACAGATTACTCTTTGGAACTATTGGAACGTAAATTTTCCAGACGAGGCTGAATGCACGGATGCAGATGAAAGGACTTCCAGAGGCCCTGCCAAAAGCAGTCAACATCTGGCGTAGTGATATACATTATGTCCACCTGGAAACATTTATATTTGAATTATTTTCTGTCGTGTTGATAATCGATGTAGAATCAGTTTCGAAAATTATAAACCTAACATAATTAAGAATGTGCCATTCGTTCAATCACGTAAGAGAATGTCAGACAACTGGATTCATGTGAAACTATTTAATTACGATTTGACATCACGTCCTTGAATCGTGTTTATGTAAAATAGTGCTGTATTGTGATCTAGAAGCCAGGGTTGAAAGTAAGTATCATCATGCAGTTGTATTCTTTGCGAATCGTTTATAATTCCATATATACGTCCAGTAGAAAACGGCAGTGGACGGTGCATGTAAGGATGTTTTTATCATGAATTCACTTACTTTTTGCTGCAGAGAGCTCTTCGCATGATATTAATAACGGAATGCTCATGGAATAGCCAAATAGAATAAAGACCTACATAAGGTGTCAGTAAATCATTTGAGTTGTTAAAATCAGTTTGCAGTGAGATTAAGATAGTAGGATTCTGGGATCAATTCCGTTGACTAGCTATATTTTACCAGCCACTCGACTAATAAATAGAAACAGATCAGGGAATACCGAACTAGTCACGGGTTTGACTGATGTTTCCAGAGTTTCTGTTCCACTAGGTAAATCCCGGGACGGTACCTTAAGTCTGTCACGGTTTATCAGAGATGCCTATAGGCCATGACTCAATTATTTTGGACCCTGCTGTACGTACTTCTCTTCTTTACCATCTAAACTTTCCCGGTTGTTGTTTCAATACGAGCGGATATATCTATTCTTCAAGGAGAGGGAATCTCAACGAGGATACCAATTAATTAATTTCACTTAGAAGCTTTCGTTCGGCGACTTGCTTTTCGTCACGCTTATGCCAAAGGTTTACATTAATTGAGAAAGTGCTTATTACATGAACAACGCAGATTCGAGGAAAATTTGTTTCTAGAAGTCTTCTTGTTACAATAGGTGCACTGTTACTAGCCACGTTCCTTCACATATTTGCGAATGTCAATCTTATTATACTGATGCCGTATCAAGTGTCTCATTCCGTTACTCGGCAGATAAGGGGGACACGTAAGAGTGGATAATATGATGCGTTTGGTATATAAACTTCCTTAGCAGTTCAGTTTTTTTTCTCCCCTTCCCTATTATTATACGCGGTGGTCAGTTTTAATGTTTGATATTGCACAGTACTGTAGTTGTAAGGAAGTTGGCGTTCTTATGCCTAGTAATATTTTTTATCTGTCCAGATATGCAAGGACTTGATTAACAGCACTCAGTCCCATAGTTGAATACTTCACGGTCTTCGTATCTGTACTGGGGAGGCACGTGGGTTCGAGTTCTGCTCCCAGCCGTTCAACTGAGGTTTGCCTGGGTTCCTAAGTCTCACTACGGGAATAACTGCTGATGTAAATTTATATATATATATATATATATATATATA
>JAGDQP010005804.1:0-27156 GCA_022664845.1 Lepisma saccharinum | reverse complement strand
TATATATATATGTGTATATATATATATATATATATACAGACTGTTTATTAATTCGCGTAACTGAGAAACAGACCTGTAAAAGCGATAGTTTTCAAGCTATTAGCATGAATATTTCCATACGTTCACAAAACTCTGCAGTTTTAACACCGTGAAAATATTTTTCCTTAAAGTAAATTTCAATCCCCATTTTGGGATCTCACCAACAATGAACCTCAATTTGGGAAAATCAGTGTTAATTCAGAGGACCACTTCTCTAATTTTATTAATAAATCACAGCCATATTCAATCCACTAGTGCATGAGTCCTCTCCCCGAAGGGAGGAGTTGGTCTACTGCTCCCACGCTGACCAGACGGGTTGGGAGAGGAGAGCCGAATCTCTCACTGTGATCGCCACTGTCTTTTATTCACAGCAACTCCCCAATTGTCCTCACGTTGGTGGGTCAACACCGAATTTTTTTTTAGCCCCGCCGGGAGTCGAACTTGGGACCGCTCGCACTGAAGTTGAGCGCGCGCTACCGACAAGGCTACGCAGGAGCTCTCTAATTTTATTAATTACCAATAAATTGTCAGATGGTGATTTCTGTTTGTAAAATTGGAGGATCCCTCGATCTCAAGCTCTCACATTTCGTAAAATATAATACCCCACCTCCTGTAAGCTGATTAACTGAAAACTTCATTCCATATTTCATAATTCAACACATGTTGTAACACCAGTGACCCCCTTATGGGGTGGGGTATGGTACTTTGTTTTGCTAAATGGCATTCAGTAAGATCCGTGATAGCTGTAAGCTGATTAACTGAAAACTGCAATCAAAATTTCGTATTCGAACGCATGCTTAAACCCCTTATGGGGTGGGGTATGGAACTATGTTGTGTTAAATAGGACCGTCAGCAACGTAAATATGCGATACTTGTTAGCAATTTAATTGCAACTTGCATTACGAAATTCATAGCTCAAACGGGTACCCCTCCTCTTTTCCAAGGGTAGGATATTACAATTTACGAAATACGAGAGAACTTCAGATCGAGAAATGCTACAATATTTTATAAACAGAAATCACCATCTGACTAAATTTATTTGTAATTAATAAGGTTAGAGACAAAGAAAAGTGGTCCTCTAAATTAACGTTGATTTTCCTATAAGCGAGGTTCACTTTTGAGTTTCGAGGGTTAAAATTTAGTTTAGGAGAAATATTTTCAAGGTTCTGTGAGCAAGTGGGCAAAATTTCTCGCAAATAACTTGAAACCTTTCGCTTTTACAGGTCTGTTTCTTAGTTACACGAATTAATAAACAGTTAATTTATATTTATATAAAATAGGAAAGTTAATATGCAGGTAGAAGATTGTTCAATTTTCTATGAACGTTGCTCCTTTTTAGGCATTGACAATGAAGTAACGAAGAACAATCTGTCTATTATATTTTCGTCTGTGTTAATAATTGGCCACCAGTCTTGACAAATTCTTGTTTCACTTACGTAATTGCCGCTACACGCACCTTGGTTGCTTTATCCACCCTCTTCTGAATTTTTAGAAAAGAAATTTTAGCTTATCAGTGTTTTCACTTCATCTTTCATACATTTCAGGACGTTATAATTATGGTCCATTTGGTGTCGTAGTATATATCATCCTCTAACTCTGGCAGAAGCCATCGCCCACATCACAAAAAAAGCAACACAATTCTTTCATAAAACCTGACAGCTGATAATGGAATGACGTGGATATTGCAGTATTGTCGAGAGAAAGCAAAACTTACCCGTTCCACGTGACACGCTGGGTTCAGTCCAGGTCAGGACCTTTAACCTTGCTCGAAAATCTGCAAAGGTTGGGCATCTCGTTGAGAAATACCCGCAAAAGAACTTTCGTAACCTGGCGGAAATACATTCTTTGTCACTCTGTGGGGCTGTGTGCAGTTTACAGACCAGACCAGACTGAATATGTAGTGAACGACGTATCTTCATACACAATATTTGAGCAGATAAGAGTTCCTTCAGCATTCTTGGACAGTGCCATTGTTGTTGTCATGATGTGCAATAAGATCTCGCGGTCGAGTTTAAGTGCACCGCACAGTATGTTTGAACCAACAGTAAATTCACTAAGTAGAATGACAGGATACGAGGTGGTGTCAATGGCCAGTTCCTTCCCCAGATATAAACCCTCACATACGTGAGGTAGGCTAAAAGCTAAATAACCGTCTTGTACAAAAGCACGTCTGCTGCGCCGAACGGTTTTAATTTTGTTTGTTTATAAAACTTGGAGAGCATGGACATCTTGTTTGAGCTTGAAAATGAGCTGTTAAAACCGATGTTCTTTTTAGTAGGTGAAGTACGTTACACGAATGTTCATATTTAAGATGAAGGGTGTGCCTGTTTGGTTTCGAGTTGAGAAAGACAGTTTCTAGACAGAACTGGATAAGATAAGACTTTGAGAGATAAAAACGATAGATAATAAGGATCGCTCCCAAGAAGTGAGTAAAGAGGAGAAATAATTGATACGTGCAGTAGTGTTTGGGAAAATATTGCTCGAAGCGAAGCGGAGGATTATAGGCGTAGCAATAAATATGGGTTAATTAGAAAGCTTTTGAAGTAATGATCACGTACAAAGATGATCTGATAAAACTAATAATTATCCCTTCTCATAGAATAATTAAATCACTTTTGCCTAAAGTAGAAGCAAATACGTATATGATTTTCCATGATATCTTTGTAGTATTGCCTGTTGTAAAGTCGGGAACAGAAAAAATGACCACCCTATGTGCTTAACAGAACCCTGTCCATAATAGTATTTTAAAGATTGTGAACTCTTTCACAGGTAACCTTGATCTTTCCCCAAGGGCTGTTGGTTAAAAAAAAAAAAAAAAGTTTTGATATCTTTGTTAAATAGATAGGTACTCGTAATACCGCCTCGCGCAGTTATAAATTGAAAATTTACAATAGTTTTGAATATACAGGTAAGAACGTTGAGTTTCGAAGCCGGTGCATCTTGAAACCAGTGTCGTACTGACTTCGATCAGCTAAATTTGTGAGCAGATTGAAACTCCGAACCATTCCGTTGAATGGGCTCCCACAAGATCTGAATGTGACAACGCGTACAGAAAACAAGCGTGCTCACCGTCTGGGATGATTTTTCGCATTTTCATTATCGATTTCTCTTAAAAGCGCAAGAAAATTGACTGACTTTTTAAAAAAGTTTTATAAAAAAACAAAAATAAAGCTCCAACGGGCTTAATGTTGGCGTAGGCTCGAAAGTAGTTAACTGTAGATCTGAGCATTCTCGCTATCTGGGAGGTGCTCCATAAGCAGTAGCACACTCCGATCTGCCAGCTAAGCGACAGAGTGAATTTGTGGTAGTCATTCGCTCGAAAGAATCGTTGAAATAACTTGGCAGAAGAACTTCTTTTATGGTGCGTCGCATGGAGGCATGTCTGTTACTTCCAACGAAAAGGAATCAAGAAACTAAGTGGAAGGAGCATGCCTGAAGGGTTCTTGCTTTCACTTTTATGAAACTGGTTGCTGTTCACTCAGTGTTGTGGTGGATTGATCTTCATAAATTTATCAGCAATTATTTACTTCCGATCAGTTACAATGTGGATATTTATTTCTAAATATATAAGAAGTGTCATTAATTTTAAAATATCGTTCCGTATGATTTGCTTGCCGCATATATAAGTACCGGATTAGTTCAATGTTGGCAGGTTCAACAAGTTTCAGACTTTTTCATTCGCCAATTTCTGTCACGTACAAGTAAATTAGATTAAGCAAAGATGATTCGTGTTAGTAATAGTTAGTTTGTGTAGTTCTACGGGGTAAAATGAGAAGTCGTAGATGTCATGTGTGAGCATGACCGAGTGGCCGTAGCGTAGTTGGTAGAGCGTTTGCCTTGTATTCGGGAGCTCCTGGATTCGATACCAGTGGCCAACCATCCTGGCGAAGGATTTTGCTCAGTCTCATAGGGCCTGGACGATTTCTTCCCTAAGTCTGTTCCAGCCTGAGCGATAAGTGCCCAACGGCCATAAGTATGTTCAAAGTTGACATTACGGACTCGCTCAACGGGAGCTTGTTCGCCTTGTATCGAATCTGGCTTAGGTCATTGTGACTGGTTTCCTGTTACACCAGGCAAATACTATGATGGTACCTTGAATTAGAGCATTGCCCAACGGGACTGTGTATTGACGAGAGGCGTAAAGCTTCGTTTCTCAGTGAACTTGGCTAAGTTTAAATGAAGTGAGCAATTTGAAATTAATAGGTAATTTGTAGAAAGATAGCACTTTAAATGAATATGAAGAACGGGGCTTGGAAGATAACATTCAGAGACAAAATGTACAGCTTTGGACAAAAATTTCCACGCATGTCTTTAGAGAATATTTCCGAAATTTGCTTAGATGTCCCTCCTATGTGTAACATCTATAAACACCATTTAACATTAGGATTAATAATTCCCATTGGCAAGATGTTGCCCTTCTTTGGCTGAATATGAGGACATTATTTTCCTCAAAGCTACGTCATATTAATGTGCAAGTCAACAAGTACATAGTATATTTCAATATATTTATTTTTGCAGTTAGAAAAATTATAGACCTGTATCAACTTTTGTCCATAGCTATACCACCTGCATCGAGGCCTTAAGGAGAACGGGTGTTAAAACAAATTAGAGGGTTAGAGATACGTGTTGAGAGCAAAGTAGCATATTTTTGTAATGCTGTAAATAGAACCTTGCAGTGTATATAGCGATGATCCGCGTTATCCCTGACTCTAAAGTAAATGAAAGTGAGGAAATACAGCTTCAGAAAAGAAATACCATACAGGCATACAGAATAACAAACATGTTATAAACTGAGAATGTTGATTTTAGTGAATTTCTCTTCTTCGCTTCACAAAGAACTACCTCATTGGAGTAAAAGCTTTTGCTGCAAATGTAGACTTGTATCCGCCGCAACCACAAATGACCGTGTAGAAGTCTTGATCATGACTCGGGAGACATTGAACGATCTTCACGTGACAGCTAAAAAAAAATTGATTGTCTTCTGTCTGAGTCATGCCAACTAGAACGTGTCATTATTCATTGATCGACACCGCTAACTTTAGCTTGTGGAGCACAGTTGTAATTTACCGACTGTCTGCGTGGGTAAAAAAAAACAAAAACAACTAAGTTATGTAAAGTTCGTTACAGTGATCTATGTTGTAGGAAAAGCAGTTTAAACATTAGATTGTTTCACAACGTGTTACTTCTTCTAAACAATAATCACATTTTCACACCACTACGTTGGATGCTCAATTTCTTGTTCTTGTATATATAAATTCTATTTAGACCCTTTATATCTACAGGTTTTATTGTTTTTAACTTCTTTTAACAGCTAAGTTTAATCGGTTTCCTCATATCGGGACGGGTGTAAGCCATAGTACTGTTACCACCCATACAATTAATTTTATTTACAATTTAAATACTATTTTATTAATCACCAGATTCGCCGTGCAGTGTTTCAGTGGAGTAGTAATTAAGTTTTGATTTTACCTTAGGGGGGGGGGGGGGGGGGGTAAGGAAGCAGATTTTTCCTTTGAGGATGAGTGGTTGGTTTTGTTTTTGTGTAGTTAGTCCCGATTTTGATTGTATTTGAAGCCATGAATGATTCGAAACCCAGTTAAGTCTTAAATTCCGCTTTCAGGACGTTATCCGCATTTGATGGAAGGCATTGGTCAGCTACCATCGGTTGAACTTGT
Source organism: Lepisma saccharinum (assembly GCA_022664845.1). Lineage (NCBI taxonomy): Eukaryota > Metazoa > Arthropoda > Insecta > Zygentoma > Lepismatidae > Lepisma > Lepisma saccharinum. The sequence continues at coordinate 21,442 of JAGDQP010005804.1, read as the reverse complement.
CCAGCTACCTTGTGGTCGTAAACCTGTATCCGGGAGAAACTTTCCAAACCCACGTGTGTATATTATTCTTACCGACAGCAAATTATTGTAAATTAGGTTATACAGCTTCGAAAAATCGTTTAACATATTTCTCATTGGGAGAAATTAGACAAATTTGAAAATGCAACGAGGTGTAGTTTGGGGTGATGAGGTACGTCCGGTGCTCTGCTTTACCCCTAATTGTACTCTGCTCAAGCTAGTAATGTCTCACCAGTCTTTCATGATTGATGAATATCTCCTCTGTTTTGTTTGAGCGGAAGAGTTATGTGAAGTAAAATACTCGGAAGATCGCCTCGGACTTTGCCCCTTGACACCAATGCTAGAACGCCTGCCCTCGGAGTTATGGATAATGACAAATGCTTGAAGTCAAGGTCGGCCGACCCGTTACAGAAATAGTTTAAATCAGTTTGTTCGGGCTCTGAATTGAAAGTGTAATTTAGCTTAACTCGCATGGTTGAGGGAGATTTTTGGTAGTCGTGGCACTATAGTGCTCCGTATGACCATTAGAACATGTTATATTTCGACGTTTCATATATGCTTTACCTAGCAACTATAAGACTAAAATGTATGCCAGCTAGAATGAAACAAATTTGATGGTTTTATAATATTCTGTACTTCTTGAGTGAGGACCAAGAAGACATTTTTGTTGGTGCATAATTAACAAATGAAGCCAACGATACGTCGTATAGTGAGAGGGAAGAAAGAAAATCTATAATCAAGATAATTTTGTTACATTTTGGATCATAAATACCCTAATGTAATTGAGCTGGTCATGTAATGAAAGCCTATTTTGGACTATGATCGCGTCTTAAGGCTGTAGATCACCCCCGCCATCTTGGTACGCACTTTCCATTGATTAACATGGGAATTGTTTTACTGGTCTTATACTTTTCAGGAGTATAGTTTTAACTTCTGTTTTCGCCCAGTTTATCGTCATGTTGTCTTTTACTCATGCTACTTTATAGAAATGCAATATTTTACACAGGAACAGTATAATTGCCCGTTAACATATTGTGATTTATATAGCAAACTATTGATAATACATTATACTGTATATTTGGAGAAACTTCACAAACGAAAACTATACAAGAGTCAAAATTACCACCAAGACAAATTTCGTGAAAGCAGAACTTAAATATTCTACATCCGAGAGACATAAAATGAGTAAAACAATTCCCGTGTAAATCAATGGAAGGTGCATACCAAGATGGCGGGGGTGATCTACAGCGTTAACCATCCCGCATTCGCCTGATTAACAAACGGGAAGCTTCTATGTGCTTGATAATGCTTGTGATTCTAGTGTTTGTTCCCTCAGTTCTAAATTCTGTACGGTATCCTGTAAATCGCATTTCATCATGAACGTTGTACGATTGCACCACACGTAGGATGTGGTTTCCCAACTGATCTCTTAATTGTAAGTTGCCTCCCCGTTAGTCGAGAGATTTTAACATATCGTTGCTAAAGTCTACGAAAGAGAATATGACGTGAAGTGATGTTATAGCACTAGTCGAAGAATTGATATTTCAAAGGAAGTGCGTTAAGTTTTTCAAATCCGCTGTATGCTACCAAACGTACCTTTCTCCTTGTATTAAACCACTCGAAAACTTGGAACAGTGCTAGGGTAGAAATATATTGTTGTAACATGCATGTATCATTCCTCACTCGGCCGTGTTTGTGTGTGTCAGATTATTTTCTATATATTTTCACATCTAATGGTACACTTTCTAAAGTAAACCCTTATGACCATTCTAAAGTTTTCAGGGTTTCTTCTTAGCTCTAACACCAGGCGGATGCCAGAAAGCTACCTATGATAGATGCTCCTTCTTTTCCCAAAAGTCATGATTATTCAGTGGTTCAATCTTTGTTTCTCCACTGAAGTGAGTCTTACAGGAATGTCAGACTATTTCAGGTGATAAAAATGAATGAATAAAAAATGGTTCGTTAATTTTATTAAGCATCCGATGGCGGTAATACGTAAATTGAATAAAATCAGATACTTCTGAGGTATTGCATTCTAAAGTGTGTTGGTTGTGAACTTGAGTAGCCTAAGCATGAGTTTTGATTATTTCGACCACAAAAAGTTTGATTTCTGTTACCAAGGACCCATTGGTAACCAAAGAACCCTCGTGGTAGTGGACATTGTAATGCTTGAGCCCAAAAGCACTTTTCAAGGGCCTTCTATACCCGTCATGGTAGTGGGCCCCAAATTTGAAAGGGCTCTTAGAATATTGATCAGGACTCGTAAATATAGTGCCTTAAAGGAATATGAATACCTTAAAGCAGTGTGAACTTACCACTAAAATTTACATGGCTCCTTCTTGTGTTTTGTGAGGGCCCAACAGTACTGGAGGCCTGCTGAGATCTAAAATTCATCACTGCCTTTGTTGCCCATAACAGTTTGTGTGTAACAGTTGCTAATTTTGGAATACCGGCAAGACCCTAACGCTACATGTAGAAGCGAAACTGGATTAAGCTATCTTTATTGAGTAATATTATGCTTCCAAAAGGACCGGCGGAGGACCCACCCGGGAATTTCCAGATTCCCTGCCGGGACAGTCCGTCCCTGTCTGACTGCTGGCTGGAATATCTACGTATATATAGTTTCTGAAATTTATAACACTCAATATAACTTGTTATTCTTGTATTCTACAGATCGACAGACAATCACCAGTGAAGTCGTGTGAAACAAGACAAAAAGCGAAATGTCACACATACATACATAGAATAAAAGCTATCGCAAACACACTACCTTTACACTGAAGTCGTATTTATCCTCAGTGATCCCTCAAAAGGAATTGTATCTTTCAAAATGGCCAGTTCGATGAATATGTAGTTTACTTAGATTCCAAACCTAAGTTTCAATACTAGAAAGACGTGGCTTATGGTTGATTTTCCACCTAAATGTGTGTGTCATTGGCCCGAGCGTATTAAGAAGAAATCGGCATACAATACACCTCATTTTCGAAGAAAAAAAATTAATATGTATATGACAATAACACTAAGGTTTTCTGCTTGATGTGAAATGATAGTGGTAATCGGATCATTCTATTTAGTTCTGCGCTCTAGAGACCCTTTCGAGATTGTAGCTTTGTAACTAAACCACAACTTTGATTCATAATAACGGATTACGTGACAGTATACAAGGCCTTCACGTGCAACTTTTGTATATATATCTCATTTAATATTTTTGCACTTGCTTTTGTAATACTGGAGCTTATTAGGCGTTGATGCTCTCAAGTTGCTTGGTTCATATACATACTACAAAACTTGATATGTGTGAATACTGTACGAGTCATAAGTTCAGAACAACATATACCACAAAACAATTGTCATTATTATTTTTAGCTATTACTGGAACGTTGACGAATCTGTATTACGGATACTTCTTAAATGTTACATTGGTGTCAGTTTTGTTTGTAATCAGTGATAGTATTGAGAAACATAGCGATGATTCAGGAATACACAGCGCACTGAATAATGTGGAAACGAATGTTATTGCCAGCGCAACAACGAAACTAATGATTTGTGTTGTCAGGTCTCTTATCTTAATTGGTTGTTTCGGGTATCGAAAGCACAGTAGAAATATGCGTAGTAATTAGACTGTGTTTATTGAATGCCTGTTTATTTTGCTTCTACCACCTTGCATCGTGAGGTAAGGTTTGCGTCTATCAAACTTTTCAAAGCCACATCGTGATATATTACAAGAAAGGCCACGAGGAAAATTGCATAGAGAGTAACTTGATTTTCCATGCTTGATCGCGGTTACATGAATAGAACAGCACCTAGTTACATCATTATGTATCATTCGAGGTTACGCACACAGTCGGTGTTGCCGGCTGTGCGTTCTGCGGCAATAGGCCAATGGCTCGAAGGTCTCGGGTTCGAGTCCTGGCATGGGTGTGGATTTTATAGCTGCGAGTCGTGACGGGCCGAAGTTCAAAGTTACTAGACTGGCCCAAATAAAACTCAAGTTTACCAAAGTTTTACAGTTGGTGTCAACTGTTCACCTGTTTTGTTTCGCCTGTAGACTCTTGAATTACTCAATCCCCAAAAGTAGTGCCTATGGTGGTCGATACCATTGAACAGGTGGTATAGGTCCATTCTTGCCATACTCAGTATTTTCGTCAGTTCCAGCAGAAGTCATGGGTGGTACAGTTGTGGACAAAACTGTTCTCGCATATCTAACGAATATTTCTCAAATTCGCGGTGATGTCCCTCCCGTGTGTGGTATCCACCAACAAAAATGAAGATTAGGATTGCGTTACAAAAAAATCACTTTTCGAGATAAAACGAGAGAATTGTACAACTTGGTACGATTTTTGACTTGGAATTTTTTGTCGACGAAAATTTGTTTTTGTAATATCGCTCTTGTTTAACTCCATATCAGTACAGTATTTTCCTGAAAGGTGCGTCATGTGATTGTGCATATGTCTGTAAGTCAACACATTTATACGATGTTCTAATGAATTTATTTTTGAAATAAGAAAAGTCAGTTATAGACATGCGACAAAACTTTTGTCCGTAGCTGTACCTACAATAAACCTTGTTAACTTCCGCCTTTTCTTTCTCGGATGCTATGTTAAGCGTTGGAACGTAATTCCTCAAATTTGATCATGATGTCCTGTAATTAAAATATCTTCTAATGTGTAGACGGAAGTAAATCATTTTTGCAACAAATTGCATCATTAACTTGCGGTTTTATAGTGCGAAGCAGAGCTAGTTATATATAGTGAATATTAAGAGATGCCAGATTTACGAGAGGGCAAAATAATACGGAAATTAATAGGCTTTAAAAATTTAGCATTGTATTGCTATTTGGCAAGCTAGCAAAAGTAATTGTGCACTTGTTTCCAGTAGGCGCAAATTTGCTTCCCGACGCGCAAATTTGTATTTATCGAGGCTGTAAATCTAGAATGGAAGGATTAAGGGTAGCGTAAAGTAACTGTCTAACGTTAGATGGCAACACTATATCTCTGTTTCCCATGTACTTTTTATCTTTACATGCTTTTCAACAGTGTTTTCTGTCAGCCTGACAGGGACCGGAGATGTTAACATCAGACAGGATCAAGTTTCGGACCTAGTCGCCGGGTCGCCTTCAGGTCAGGCTGCTCATTTTGCCACTACTTCGTATCAGCATTGTTTTAAGTTTGAATTTATTTCGCCAGTCTGCCGGATTTCTGCGCCAGTAGTTTGCCAGTACACGAGAAAACTCGAAGTATGGGTCTGTAAAAACTTAAGAAATGCGCAGTTCGGACATGGAAACTCGAAATTTTCAGATTTTAAATACGAAAAACGCAGGACTAGAGGACATTCAGTAATGTGGAAGATTATAGTGTTAGCAACAAAGTAATGAAAGCTTTGTGGGAGAAAAGGCTTTGTTTTCTAAATCATAACTATAACGGTTCGCTTCCTTCAGCTTCGCGTGTTACTTTTGACGTTACTCGAGCGTATCGCGTGACTCGTGCCTGCAGACCAAAGCGTACTAGTACGTGCGCGGTGTGTGAAATATGACAGTGTCTTAACGTGGAATTTTCAGCATACATCGACATGAAATGTATGGGAACGATTTTGTTTTATTCCTACATAAGTGTGTAGTGTCTTTATATGTATGGCATTTTGCTAGCCTATATTTTAGTTGAAGGTTGTCACACACTATGCAGGTTGTAATGCAGAAAATGTGCAAGGACAGACAATATTTTTTTCCGTCATGCAATTCGCTTGCTTTCAGTTTCTTAAATAAGACATAGTGGTGTTATTTTCTATTTCACATTTTATGTACAGTCATCTGCGTCATAATCCCGTCACAAGTGTGAGGGGTGATGACCGTTGCCCAGCATTTTCAGGAAAAGGGACGGGAAGGAAGCGGTCAGAGCCTTATTACCATTCCTACATTTATTTGGTGAAATTGAAGACTAGCCTGAATGACCGGCAGCAAAATTTGCTGTTTAACCTTTTAGCAAGTTGTTTGGATAATGTCTCTCTCCAGGTTGGATTACTTAACCTCTTAATTACGCTAGAAAGGTAATTTAGGTAACTTTAAGTGTTCGCGGCAAAGAAGTTTCCACGTATGAGAATTATATCCTCACGTAATTGGTCTAGATGTATGATTCTTGTTGCTAAATGTTCTGAAGATAATAATCGATGTTCAATTAACTTTCTAACGAGATATCTTTTATGACCGTGATGATTGGAGGAGGGGATCACTAGGGCCACCCACATTCCCCCCCCCCTTCAAATACCTAATACAGGGTGTTCCTACAGTGCTATCAGATGTACGTTTTTATCATTTATTGTATTGGATCTGATTTTTTGGTATGTTCGACATGAATCTCCGGAATCTGTGATCCATAAGCTTTCCAAGGAGGTATCTTCCATGGCCCTGTGATAATTAGGAGGGTCACTAGGACCTTGAACGTAAAGTATCAAATTTTCATGAAATCCCTGGCCGGCATATAGAGGTTAAACGTTATGTACCTGTTAATTGGGTGTGCCAAGCTGAAATGTTTCTCGTGTGCTGCTTCTGTGTAATTAGACGCATTCATTTCCCCGAAGTTTGAACAAATTATTTGTATAATATTTGAATGTTCAGTGTGTTCGACATCATATGTGTATGTTAGAAAATATCCGAACTGGAATCACACACTGACAAGTGAACGCATTTCCCCCTCCCCTCATACTGATGTAATTTCAGTAAGAGGTCTAGTGGCTACGAAAGACCCACTTTGTGAATCTGCAGCTTTAGGAACAATAAACAGCACTGCATGTTAGAGATATAAAATGCTGAGAGTGAAGTGCGTCTGCTTTGATGAATGTGCCTTTAGTAAAGTACTGTAGCCAGAGCCTTTCAATGAGTATAAAACTTTTTTTTCCACGACCTTAATTGTACATTCGTGATTTAATTGTCCTGTAAGCAAATTGAGTATCCTTCGCGTGTGCAGACGTGGTTTCATGTCGATAAGAGTCCTTGATTAGGAAGCAAGGTATCAATCACTTCGTCGTTGCCAGTTCACTATTTTCTAGCTAAATATTTTGACTGATCATTGCCTAGTAATTATTACTTCCAGTGCAATTTATTTTCATTTTTTTTATCAGCTGATATACCCGGCCGTTGGCACGAGATCGGAAGTATTTGGAAATATCTCATATTTGACATTTTTTAGATTGTATGTCGTGATACATGCAGACGGATCTACTTATTTACAATGTAGTGATCAGCACCAACCAAACAACTTACGGGACTGTTCCACAGAGTAATGAGTGAATTAATTATTTACGTCCTGATTGAGCTGGTGAGCTTGCAAGGACGCGACCTATAGCTTCGGGTAAAGTGAGCTCCGAACCACTCCATTCAATATATCCCTATGGAACGTGAACCTATGACCACGCGCATAGAAAACAAATGTTCTAATCACTCGCTTAACCTGGGAAGGCTTCATAGAATAGTGTTGAAGGTTTCGTTTTGCATATCGCATGCGCTGTTGATGTGCCACTCGAGAAGAATAAAGGTGCTATGAATTTGCTTATATACAACAAAGAATAAGTGTGTGTGTGTTTTTAATAGATGCGAAGCTCGTGATAAGTCATATTTTCAGTAACCTTGAAATTTCCGTAGTTCCGTTCTATCTTTTGATAAGGTTTTGTTGCGGCAAGTTTCCAAAATCAGTGCAATTGTATCTATTGCTGTCTTTAAGTAATATGAACATTATTTTGTAACTCAAACGTTCGAGAAAGAAATGACTTGTCATGCCAGGAGAATGGTATGTTACCTTCGTCACTATGTACGGAACTATCGACAATAGTATTGACCCTGTGACAACTGTGATACCCACTTCTTAATGTGCAACAGGGAAAGCTGAATTTTTCTTAAGCAGACGTTGAATTAGCATGTCGGAAACACTTGATGTTTTATATCAGTACGTTCACGCCGCTGTTTTTCGTATGAAATCAGATGTCTTATAAACCCAATGTCTTCGAAGAGAAACTTAGTTCTTGTGGAACCTCTTGAATACCGTTTCACAATAATTTACATAGGTTGAACGAGGGTAAAACCATGACTAATTTACAGGTTCGTAAGACGACAGTTTGATTATAAGAACCGTTACTTCCTGTCTGTCCATATGATTTATTACGTTTTACTTTGATATTTTTCTTAAGTTCTAACTTGTTGATATCTGTAGCTGCTTATCTCGTTATACACAGTAAGCATTTAAGACATTCTGGATTTTGATGTGTAAAAGAAAATGGCCCTTAATTAAAGGGAAATCGAATGAAAGGGGTTTCGAATCAGTCTGAAAGGAGGTATCGTGCTAATGAGAGTGCTGATAAAATTATTGAAATCTACGAAACAACCGTTAACCTGCTGCAGTGTGGCGGATATACGTGAAGATAGCCAAGTAGGATATGTCGTGGTGGGAAGAGCGTTTCGTATTTTCACAGAAGTCCTTATCAGCCTGAAAAAATGCCGTGGGAATTTCTGCAGTAAATGTTAGACGAGTATCCAAATAACAATCAAATTATTATTTTTGTCAGTTTTTCAAATAAGCCACACGAGGCAGAAAACATTGATCGATATAGGGCGAAATGTTTTACTGTCGCTAAAAAGTTATACAGCAGGGGCATGGCTTTTTATGGCGCGCAGCAAGAAGGCAGGGTGCGACACCTTATGTGTCGCGGGTATAGGTGGACAGTGTTGCCAGCATCTCTTTTGCATGTGATAACCACTTGGAGGGAAACCTCTGAGCAACTGGACTCAAGAATTCCTGGCAACACTTCGGCTGAAAAAAACAACAACTGTTTAACGTACCTATTGAAACGGCATTTTGCTGCTCGCGTTCTCTAGAGCACATCATCTTTTTTCAGAACGCGGCAGCAGAAAACGTCAATGCAGGTGGATAAAAGCACCTATTTGCTTCCATTGTTTTACAGAACGGACTGTTTTTGCGGCCTTCTTCACGCGCCGCGGAAACACCATACATATATGGAGTCGTCATGATTGCATTTAATGCCGTAGAAGAAATGCTGCGGTGATATTGATTTGCTGCGTACTTTTCGTACGTTTCTCAACCTTCTTAAATCCAAGGACAGTAATATGCCTGAAACAAATCTACGGACCACAAAGTTGTGGGCCTGACTAGTACTATGGGTTTTACTGATATTTGGGGCATACTATGAGGTTTTTAACGCAATAATCTTAAGGCATGTTTTGAATGCCTATGAAAGCATAGTAAAATAAAGTGAATAATCATTGAACATACTTTTAAACTTTCAGTGTATTTTCTTTGATTTTTTTTTTTTAAATTAGAATTAAGTTTTTAAATCTGCCTGCAGGCCACCTGTTCCGTCTTTGCGGACCACAGTCTGAGAAACGTTGGTGTAGAACATCAAACCCGCACATTGTTTAAGTCTAATTATACACAGCTGAATATTCCACAATTCCTTATTTTAGAACAATCCAACTATTAACTCTAATTTTAGTGGAAGCTGCTAATTAAGCTAATTGACCTGTGTTCTAGGACATGTATTCTGTCATATTTGGTTCACCTCACTCCCGCCCTCGAGGGACTGCAGTTAAGATCTGCCTTCGTAAATTAAACTCTGCATTAACCCTTGCTTCCAGACAATTTGTTCAGCCACCTCTTGTAGCCAGTGATTGATTGGATGAGAGATGACACCCGTTGCTGAATTGCTTGCACTCGTTGTGCGTGTATTTATTGTCCATTACGCCATTTGTTCGTCCGTGACCTCTACTTCTATAATGCAGATTTTGCATAGTGACCTTGGTTGGTTGCAAATATACGGCAACTTCTTTCTTTTTCCTGTTATTTTTACATGTTTAGTGGTCCCGCACCTGTAAATAGTAACATTTCAGCGTAATAATCTATTGGAACGACGTGTGAGTTACAAGAACGGTTAGGATAATTTGGGAGGGCCAAATTCGGATAAATATTATCCAGTTGACGGGTAAAATCCGGATAAACTGTAATATTGGCTAGAACCGTGTGTGTACTGTTGGGCAAAACAGGTTTAGTTTACCGTGTAGTTATTAAGATTTGACTTCATTACAAAGATCAGACCGTTTTTCAACTTTCTACTAGTTCGAAAACTAGATCCAGCTTACGTACCGTAGTGAAGTTCGTTCCCTGCTAATTTGTTTATGTAAAGATCTCCAGATGCAGCTCGATGTCTGCAGTTTTACGCAGGGCACATTTAACATCAATAACGTTAGTCGTGCGGTTTGGCGTCAGGCTAGCGCTCCAAGGTTCTGGGTTCGAATCCCGGCTGCGGCATGGATGTTTGTGGATTTTAAAACTTAACAGCTAGTGACATCGTGACGGGCTGAAGTCTATATTTACTAAAGTGGTCCAAAAATGTGAAGTTTTTTAATAACAAGATTATGGGTTTTTGAAAGCATTCGGCCCTGGCCTTATTAAAGGTATCATCCCAAGCATTTGCCTGGTGTGACCTAGGGAAAGTCTTAGTCAAGATGACTAGTACCAGTATTCGAAGCAGTTTCCTTCCCATTACAAGGCGAGCACTCTACCTACTATTCTAACTCTTGAGAGCAGTGAGATAGTCAATTGTTTCGATTTCTGATATTGGACCGAGTGTTGGATGTCGAACAATGTAAAACAGTTGAATATAGTTTTGTTTTTTTAAATCTAGTTCCCAAAGCTCAAGGTCTCAATGTGAATAGGGTGGGTGGCAATTTGGGAATGGTTAGAAAGCCGGACACTTTGACTAGTTAAATAAAATTGAATTCAAAGATGATGTAGGAATAATTTTCGTAATTACCAATACCGTTTGTTGCAATTGCAAATGATAAGTAAGGTAACAAATTCATATAAAATGTCGTTAGAAACGTAATTAATACGAACCACAAGAGTAATTGCTATAAGAAAATCATCACCAACATTAGTCCACTATAATTACTATCATACGATGGTAGTGAAATTCCATAGAATATATGTTGGAGAATTAAATGTTAAATAAGACAGCTAACCGGCTTAACTGTGAAGCCGGATACAGGACATGATCATCAAAAGCAAGGCGAATGGCCATCCTAAAGGTGAATCTGAATTTGATTTGCTCCAATTTGGAAATTCGAAAAATACCAAACAGCACAATCTTTGACTATATTTTCCTGCGTGTTCAAAAGGAACAGTTTGCTTCCAAGTTCTGTGCTTTTATTTTGTACGCACCAGTACCACCACATCGGAAGCAGTAGCGTGAATCGCTGAGTTGCCAAGTCACGTACACAAAGTTTTCGCGGATTATTGACTTTGTCTAGTAAGCTGTTTTGTTTTGAAGCGGTTTACACGAATTTTTCAGTTCTAATCATATAAAATTGAGATTGTGGAATTCATTAGATTACTTCAGTTGAAGTAAATTTGAAGGTTCATATTAAGGCTTATTATTTACACACAACGTAGACGGTTTCGACATCCCATGCGATACGTATAATTTGAATATACGTGACAGTTTCTTCAGATACATTTTTCTGTTTATGCATAGTACTACTAAAAGGAGGACAAATGTGTTACATGGTTGAGCGTTAGGCGTAAGAATTCGTGACGAAATTCTGTAGTACACAATAATACGCTGCATTCGAATAATTACCTAATTAACGTTTGCTTCCTTATACTGACCTTTTTACTGGAGCTTTTGGTGAGGGTTTACTAATCTTTTCATGGATCACATGTATCAAGGGATTCAATTACTTTTCATTTGGTAACCATATAGTATAACCAATTAGCTCGATACCAGTGAGTAACAAAATAAATCACCATTGAGATACACTGGTTGATTTTGTCAGAAATAAAAACAAGTGGTTAGAATGGATGGATGAACAAAATAGACTATAGGCCTATATTTACGTAAACCTGGCATTTAAAGAGAAAAGCAGAAAGTAAAGTTATAGTCCTAATGAATATACTACGAACATACTACAATCAAAGCGCACTTCGCATAAAATTTAATATTACAGAAACTCTATATTATGATGGTAGATCAGCCAGGCGGCCGTAGCTCAGTGTTAGTTATTGCTCCGGAGGTCCTGGGTTTAATTCCAGTGGCCCACCCACCATCCTGACATGTTTTGTCACACCAGGCAAATTCCGGGATAGTGCCTTCAAATTAGGCCATGGCCGATGCCCTTCTCTCTTATCCCGGCCTGAATCTTTGCTGCGTAGAGGCCATAAATTAAAAATTTCACGTAGCACATCCGATATATTGAAGGACTGTATTAATGATTTTCAAATCGAATTAAACCGTGAAGAAGGCGGGCATAAGATCTGATCTCGTTGTCAAGTGTCTTGAATAATAAGTAGAACGTATGATTTCAGTACTATGTAAATTTTTTTGTTCTATAAATTCCATCTTGTGTAGCAAGTTGAGGTGGTTGTATTATTGGTGTTCCCCCCCCCCCCCAAATCTGGAAATCTTTAATCAGGTTTCTATCATTGAATTAGATTCGTAGGAATCTTGTTGGTTGTAATCTTCATGCTGTAAAGTTATTTCTTATTTCTTGTTTGGTTCTTGTTAGCCCTCGAAGAAAGACTCATAAATGTCGGATATTTTATATTGTTGTTGTTAAAAACGCGTATGTAAATACATACAATGAAAATGTAGAAATAGTTCAGTCGGTTGAAGTACAGACTGCACTTTCCTTATGCGCTGGGCTTGAAGTAAACAGTTTGAAGTTCTTGGTTTTCATCTCTTCTGTGTATGATTGAACGGCATTTTGTTTACTGGTCGTAACATTCCATTCATGATTCACATTATTTTGTGATACTTTTTATATCATTTTCTACAAGACCAACCGCTCTTGCGTGAATGTTTGTGCGATAGGGAGAGTGTTGAAATGTATTACATTAGTTGTAACAAAATACAAGTCATTCTATCCTGTTACATGCTACGTAGATTCTTTTCCTTGTTATGCGCTCATAAGTGGAAGGTAGCCCCCCCCTCTCTCTCCCCCAATCACCTTTTGAAATAGAGGTACACCCAGATTCATAAAGTAGCCAGATCGAAGATTACGTCCAAGTCTACTACAGTACAGACTCTGTTCTATACAGAAGTAAAATTAACGTATCACGTGTTCTGCTTGCTATACGAGTGCGGCGTTCCCATATTTTGTTACTTTTCCGACTTCGAAACTTCTCCACTAGCCACTTTCTGTGAAACTGAGTGTGTCTTATTAACGCCCCTTTTCATGCTGCCCCACCTTTTTGTCTTTCTTCGAATTTTGGAAAGTAGGCTCCATGTTGCTTATGAAACTCATTTGTAGCTGAGATATTTGACAGCCAGCGAATTATGACGTCATTACCTGGGCAGTCAAATAACTCAGCTAGAATTTAATTCTTCAAAACACGTTTTAACTTCATATCACAGTTCCATAAGCACCATGGAGCCTACTTTCCAGTTATAATATTGCTTTTCGTTTTTCTATAATTTTCAAAAATCGAAAGAAAGGTTGAACAAAATGCATTAAGTAGTTCTTAGAATATATGGTAAAGCAGTATTTAGAATGTAATATTTGTAATCGAGGTTCGAAATTAGATTTATGGGAGATTATTGTGTGTGCCGGAAATTGTTTGCTTCTGGATCCAGTATTCGCAGGCTGCTTCGATTTAATTCTGGTGGTTTTGTTTCTTTTTAGTTGCAGTGGTACTAGTCTGCCCTCCCAAATGCATCTAATTAGGGTTGAGAATCATTAAATAAGAGTTCGTTTGTCGGATGTTTTCATTCACTGACCCTGTACAGTGAGTGAATTCGCGATAAGGATAAACTCATGTAACGAATTCGTAACTCTTGAAAAGGAAATATTATAATAACTGTATTTACAGTCGGTTGACAACTTGGAACCAGTTTTTAATTTTCGTGGCCGTGCTCTAGATAGGCGTTCAGGTGACATTTCCGAGATGAATACACTGATATTTTAAAGCAGTTCTATACATGTTAAACAATGTACTGCTTGTAAGATGTGTATCAATCAAGGAAGGTGTGGAAGCCAAAGAAAAATCGAAAAAAAAAAAAAAACATTCGTAAAGTTGCTCGGTGAACAGGAGTAAATAATCAGTTTCAACTCAGATATGATAAATGTTTGAATTGGATGAATCTTTTAGAAACAAGGGAAAAGTCAATATACTGTCACAAAAGGAGAATTCTTTGAACGGACTTTTTTTTTTCGCATTGTCATCGTTAGATGAAAATTATTATTTTGATTTTTAAAAAAATACTCCCTATATTATTGAAGAGTTTGTAGATTAACTCTTCCAAAGATAGTAAGTTCGTTGTATTTCATTCACTGCTCCTAACGTCTGGGGGACAAACTGAAACTGCTGCTGCTAAGAAGTTCGCCTGAAACTTTGTTTTGAACAATTTCCGCGTGGGCGCAGTGGGGAATATCTGGATAAACTCTGGTCAGTGCCAAGTCTGGTCAGATGTTTTCTTCGGCATCGTGAACGTACGAACATAACGTTTGAATTATTTTTACACGAGACATAGGAAGCCTTTTGCAGATGACTATTTAGCAGAGGAATAACGCTGGAAGAAAATGAGAAAATATTTGTTAAAAAAACTCTCATCCGAAACATAGCGTAAATACAAAATAACTTAATAGGAACACTTGCGGATTAACGACGAGAACCGAGCGGCCGTAACTCAGTGGTAGAGCGTTGGCTTCGCATTTGGGAGGTACTGGGTTCAATCGTAGCGCAGACCATCCTGATAGTTTTTTTTTTTCCTCAGTCACAACTTACTGGCCGATTCCTTTCCCTTCACCCGTACGAGGCCTGAGCCTTTGATGCTTGAGGGTAAATAAAATACATTGAAATGTTGACGGCGAGACTCGGCAATAGTGAGCTCCCCTTGTAACCGACATGGCCTAGTTCAGAACAGTTCATTTTAACTAAAATTTAATTAGTTCGGTATGCGTGGGAGAGAATGCATCATACTTACCTTTGAAGCAGGAAACCTTTTCAATAATATACACAATGAAACACAGTGCTACAATAGATTTCACGGCCTGAGTTGTCCGCTTCATCGTGTAAAATATTGAATCACCCTAACCTTACTTTTCTTTCTACCCGATGATGCGGTTAAGTCAAGCCGTGAAATCTATAGTATCACTGTTTCTTTCATATTAATTAGTGTATACATTATTGGAAAGGCTTTCTGCTCCAAAGGTAAGAGCAAAAATTTAACATTTTTTTTTATCATCGTTAACACTGAAAGCGTAAAATGTCCCAGGTTCGGGTCCCGTGGAGTGTATTGAACGGAGTGGTGCGGAACTCGCTTCACCAAAAACTGAGGGTCCCGTCCTAAGCTCACCAGTTCGATCAGGATGTTCATAATTCAATGAAATCGAACATAACGTTAAGCAAGAAGTTTCTACTACAATTGTGGCAGTTATTTAAGACAATCCAGTCAGAAGCGAAGGAATTTGCAGTCGTCCCGACACCTGAAGAAAGCTGGTGAAGCTCGCGTTGACTATTCTAAATGATTGTCGTAAATATTTCGAGTTAACGCTGATGTATTGTTGATTAAAATTTGTAGTTATACCTCTATTCTATCTGTAATATCTTAACCTTCTGTGATAAACGGCGTAATCGTGATAGCATTCTTAATTTTTCCTGCTACATTACAATAAATAGGAAACTATAGTTTATATTAACTAGCGGAGTCCTGAGTTCTCTACAACATTGGAGGCGACTCCTTTTCTGTTATTGGTCCTCGATTATCGATAAACATTGTTCTTATTTTGAACTTTTTTTTTTCTCTCAGCAGCCACTTTGTCTTCCGAAGATTTTTTAAGTTGATGTGTATGGCTGCAAGTGATCGAAGTTCGCGATCTTGAATATAAGTTGCAGATTCTTATATCGTTGATAACCTAGTTTCTTATCTGACTCTGCAGGATAAAAATGAATGTAAAGAAACTTCTTTACAGTTTAACAGGTGTTTGCTTTGTTTCGATATCGTGTAATGAAACATAAAATAAGACAATGTGTGGTACAATATTAGTTCCGTGTATTTTGTTGTAAAGCCAGATTCCACTCAATTTCACATGTCACTAGACGACATACATTGCAGTACAATGTCTGTGTTTCAAGTATTATTGTCTTTGTATTTAAAGAGGAATGCTATTGTGAGCAAATTTTGATGTATTCATAACGCATGCATGTATATTCAGATTCGTATCAAAGTTGGTTTCATGTACCCATCGATTGACACACAGAAATAATAGTTTCCGACTTCCCGTTAGACCAATTAATGGCTAGCCTAGCCTGCCAGCTGTTTGATCCTTCGCTCCCGGGTTCGAATCACTACAGGTGGTGATTCGGAGCGCTTAAGGTCAATCTCTACCGTTATGTATTTACTTTTTTTTTTTGTTAATTGTTTAAATATTTTGGTTGTAGTGAATATCCAAACATACAACAGTGAAGATCTTCCAAAGTGAACAAAAATTGGCACGAATTGAACTCTTGAATTTCTTCTCTGAAAGTTTGAATGAACTCTCTAGGCTTGAATTTGTAGGAGCAGCATTGCAATTTCGTGCAACAATAAAAAATACATTATTAGACATATACGGAGGTAGTGCTGCCATCTTTTCTTGGAGATCGTTGCTTTACATTAACCTTAAACGAACTGTAGGTCCCGTCCATAGCTCATATCGGTAGGAACGTTAATAACATAGTTTGTATATTGTCCAGAACAGACAGTTATATGCTGTTGTGTGTAAAATGTAGATTTTTAAAGCATGTGTATATTACGACCCTCGTTTGGCCAAGAGGTTAGCGCGCTTGCTTTTACCACGGGTTCATCTCGTGAGGTCCATTGAACGGTATGGTTCGGAGCCCACTTGACCAGAAACTGAAGATGCCGTCCTTAGAAGCTCAGCACCTCGTTTACACAATAATTCATTCAATCGTACCATGTTGCATTAAAGTGTTGTGTGTTAGTTTTAGAAGCCTTCTTTACTTTCCTTGTAATTTCAGACAAAACGGTGTAAGATACCAACAATGTTGATATAAAACTTACTGACATAAGACTGGAGATCTTTTCCTTATCTATATACAACATTACGCAATGTTACGTAAGACATGCTAGTTTTGTGAATATTTACATTGAATGCGCACTTCAGGGAGTGTGTGTTAGCATAAGTACTAAAAAGTTGAATGGATATATTTTTTTTTCTCGTTGTATTATTGATATTTGTGACTCATTCCATTGGTGTCTCGGTGAACGTGTGCCTGCATGTATCACATATAAAGACAAAGTTAAGACATGTACACATTTATGTCCATATATAGCACACAGCTAATTGTGAATGGGTGTGAAGCTTCCGATATTTGAGATTAATGTGAATTCTGATGCGAATTATAATATTAGCATTGTGTGTGGTATTTCTCTGAAATAAAAGAGAATGGAAGTACGTGATTGTCGAGTACACGCAACCGACTCGGACGAATTTCTGGGAAATTGCATGTACGTCTATGCTGTAGTCCTATATATTGATCGTGTGCTGGCTGGGTCTTTTAGCTGAAGTAAGGGTCATTGTACTGTCGCTTTTCTTAAAGCACGGGTTTGTTAGTAGGTTACTGTAACGGTGGAATGCAGTGAGAAAAATGGGGGTGAAGTCAGTGCTTAATTGTATAGTTTCTCACCTAATATTTAATATTTATGTAAGCTCGATTGTTATGACGATCACTGCAGTGTATGATGAGTTCAGTTACACAAGAAAAGCGAATGATTGAATCAACTTCATGTATTGATTGAATGAATGACATTCGTGGGAGAACGTTCGTGTTGTATATTGGGGTGAATGTTCCAGAAATTGTATGAAGGTATTCCTTTCCCCGTCAGACTGAGGTAGCGGAAACTAAAAAACAAATTGAAAGTTTCAGATTTTACGTGTTATTTATTTTATGGTTCTCGTATATACCATATGCTCAACATATGTACGTACGGGAATATCTTATTAGCGTTACCAGATCATTTTACTAGGAGAGGACAACTGCGGTAGGCACTGCGACTACCTTTCATTTAAGACCTGAGAATGAAACGCTGACAAACAGAAGAATTCCTTACTTTTAAATTTCAGTTTTCATAAAGGAAGTTACGTAAAAATTTTAATTTCTATTCTACCTTTAAGAACCATTTGCTTGATATTTCGGTAACGAACATGTTATTTAAATTAAAAATTTGGAATACAGGAGTACTCAGGGTTCAATTTGCCGGGAATTTCGCTAGTGCCGTAGAATTTCATTCCAGGTTGTTGATTCCGAATATTATCCCAACCAGGAATAAAATCTTCGTATCGACCCAAACACATAGTAGGTTGAAACTTACCCAGCAAAAGCTAGTTTTTAGGATCCCCCCTTCGTAATTTGTAACAAATCGCAACACTGGGAGTACGATTATACTCAATTCGGATCTTTTCTGTTATCTTCCCGCCATTATATTTTGGTCGAGAGGGTTGGGTTAGGTAAAGCAGTGTATTTATTAACGGCGTACACAAAATAAAGATCCTGTGTAACCTAACCTACTCAAAGAGAGGGTTCGTCAAGGTGGGCACGCCCTGAAAAAAAAATGCGGTTTTTTTTTTTCGAGTTGGGCCCACTTAAAAAAACACTTTAAAACGCAGTGATTTTGTTTTCCCGTTAACTTTTGTTTTAAAATTATTTCTGAGATGAGACCACGTCATAGAAGAATTTAAAACTATTGCATTCTGGATTGTTAGAATTCTTATCATGACTGTCGTTATGACTTTAGACTTATTATGTTTTTTTTTTTTAAATGGCCAGTTTTTTTTCTTTTTTTTTTTTTTCAAACCATGCTCGAAGGGAACAGCGGTGAGCAGATTGCTGGAAACTTCCTGTAATTCAGCAAAACTATTGGTACAATATGTTGTGGACTGTTTGTATGAGAAATTTAGGTGTCAAACGTATTTATTTAAAATCTAATATGGGAAATTGATTCGCAAAAATAAAAATACCGTGAATTGAGCAGAATTGAATTAAATGAAAAAAAAAATAACACTGACTTTTTAACCTGATCAGTACAGAACTGAGGGCATTACAAGATATTTAGAAAGAGGAAGGACAATGTGAGAAAAGGACTCCTAGTGACATGACTAGAGAAATAAAATACAGGTTCCTACTGAGCTTTGTTTCTCAGTGGAGACGTCCCCACTTTGTAATTCTCATGGCTTAGCTAATACCGGGTTGGTACTTTAAGACATTGGTCGCAATGTTTTCCCATTACTACGTGTACGTATTAGTGTACGATGTTGCAGTGTTTTGCCTGAAAAGTGTTGTGAAGACCATAGATCTATTTAAAACGGTGATGGTAAAGTACCGTCCTAGTTCGTCGTGTTGTGTAAATGACATATTAATGTTCTCGGAGGCTCAAGCAAATTCCTTGAAATCTACTTCAATTCAAGACCTGCTGGCGAAGCAGCCTGAGGAGAGACATGTGTTTAGTTAACTGTCAGTAAGTGGGTCGTAAGTCTTGCGTTTAAATTAAGAGAACACGATTTTCAACAAATTATGAGTGACCACCTAGGTTGAAGAAATGTTGAAACTGTTCATTTAGTGATGTTTCTCAAACTTTCCTGCTCCACGAACCATCAGCTGGACAGATCGTATACGAACATGCTCTAGGGCAATACATGCGGACCACTAATTACATGTCATCCATAACACAGAATTTGGATACTGATATTATGGTGGTAATATGTTAATATTTTTTCCACGCAGTGCTAATTTCAGTACAGTAACAAGTTTGAAAATTGAGCTGAATCTGCAGTGTTTCCCAGCCTTTTTGGTGGAGCGGACCCCTTTTTGTTACATTATAGTGATGCGTTCCCCTGAAATTTGAATTTTATTTACGGCCTTTAGGCTCTAAATCTAAGGCTCATGCCGGGATAGGGAAGGCGTCGGCCAGGCTCTGTTCAAAGTGCCATCCCGGCATTTGCGTGGTGTGACTGAGGAAAAACTGCAGTCAGGATGGTCAACCGCTGGGATCGAACCCACGACCTGCCAAATGTTACGCCAGCGCTCTACCACTGAGCTTTGGCGGCTTGGTCGTTCTTCTGAAATATTTAAGTGTGCTGTAGGAAAAATAGGAGCAGTCTTCGAACGAACTTTTAAGTTAAATATTTGTTTTTCTCTTATCTTTCTTCTTCTTTTTAGAAATTTCACCCCGAAAATTCCCGTTTTGCGCAATTTATCGCCAGCCAGGACCCTCAAGCGAAGTGATCACTCACGCAAAATCGTTTGAATAGCTTATTTTTAGCGAATTTTTTAATTCGAAAGTTTGTAAAATCCAATATTCGCAATGTTTGAGGGCTGCAGTGACATACCGTACTAACTAGGACCATGGTGTAGAAGGGTGTAACCATATTTGGTGTGGCAAAAGGTATTTTGATACGATGTACCGTTTGCGAGTTATGGCGCGGAAAGATTAAAGATATGTGAACAATTGATTATTTGATCCCTTTTATATTATTAATATACTGGTGACAAAAATATGCTGTTTTAAAAATAAAAACTTGTACCGTTTGATGTGTCGTTTAAAGTTCACATCTTCAGTTCTTGTAAAAGGTTTAAACCGTCCCCACTTTACTGTAATTGGGGAGAAAATGGAAACTAATACGCATTTGCAGCTTACCTTATATATATTGGTAGGTCTTTGTACTTGTTCCTGCCTATGACAGCTTGCGGATCTCGCAATGACCTTATGCGGACCACAGTTTGAGAAACACAGATTTAGAGGATAGAGCATTGTTACGCGCATCAGGGTGTCTGTCTGGTATGTGGTGACCTCATGCTACTAGGTACTTACTTAGTATTGAACAAATGAATGTATTGAATACACTTATAAGATCGTCAGTGAATTAGCTTCCTACTTATTTGTACCTGTTACACTTCAAACAGCTAGTTGCAGTGATAAACCGTGTGACAGGAGAATGTAAGATTATTAGCACCTGAGATGGATCAATGTTCTCATTAAAATCGAATGGGAGGCAGCTGTAGGATACCGACGCTGTTTTTATTTTCGTTCGCAATCTAATTTCGTCTCGTTTGTTTTTTTCATGTTGCGTCTGTTTTTTCCTCCCTTGTTCATTCTTGTATTCGGCACTGTTGTAGCTTTTTTTTATTGATCGTCTCTTCCGTACAAAATGTTGTGAACCATAAATTGAGATTTTTTTCACAGCAGTAATAAAAAAAAAAGAAAAAAGGGAAGAGCTGGAAATAGTGTGCACCAATATTGTTCCCGTATAAGAACTTGGAAACACTAACGCATATAATCCCGGTGTAGAAATAATCCTTGCAATGTATTTTTACTGTATAACAAAGTTCTCATACGTTGTATGCATTGAAGAGATAGTCCAACTGCAGCA